>BSBM01000100.1:2882500-3135000 GCA_027924585.1 Larix kaempferi
TCTTCTATGAACTCCATGCTTCTCCATCAGCCGGGCACTCCGGGTTCCTCAAAACATATGAACGAGCACGGCGTAACTTCTTTTGACAGGGCATGAAAAGAACAATTCAACAGATGGTGGCCGAATGTGATACCTGCCAGCGCAATAAGGGTGAAACAACACTCCTTCCAGGATTGCTTGAACCCTTGCCCATACCTACACGGATTTGGACAGATATTTCTATGGATTTCATCGAAGGGCTCCCTAAATCTGGCGGAAAGACAGTGATTCTCGTTGTGGTTGATCGTCTCTCCAAATATAGTCATTTTTGTGCTCTCAGCCATCCCTATACAGCCTCCTCCGTCGCTCAAATTTTTATGGACCAGATCTTTCGTCTTCATGGCATCCCTTCTTCCATTGTCTCGGATCGTGATGCGACTTTCACTAGTCATTTTTGGACAGAACTATTTCGTCACACTGGCACCAAACTGAAGATGAGTTCAGGGTATCACCCACAAACAGATGGTCAGACTGAAATTGTTAATAAATGCTTGGAAACTTATCTTCGTTGCTTCACCTCGGAACAACAACATCAGTGGGCAAAGTGGCTTCCTCTCGCTGAATGGTGGTACAATACCTCTTACCACACTGCCTCCAAAATGACCCCATATGAAGCAGTCTATGGTCAGGCACCTCCAGCTCTTCTTCCATACACCCCCACCAGTTCACCAGTTCAGGAAGTTGACAGGGTCCTTCGCAACCGAGATCAGATTCTTCGCATTTTGCGGGACAATCTTCACATGGCAAGGAATCGCATGAAGCAACAAGCTGATCAGCACCGTTCAGAGCGCACCTTTCAAGTCGGCGATATGGTTTTTCTTCGTCTCCAGCCGTACAAACAATCCTCCTTGAAACTCAAAGGACGTCATAAGCTCGCTCCAAAGTTCTATGGGCCATATCGGATTCTTCAGAAGATTGGGTCCGTCGCTTATAAATTGGAACTTCCTCCTTCTTCCCGCATTCATCCAGTCTTTCATGTCTCTTGTCTGAAGAAAGTTCTTGGCACCAACATCAGCAGCCAAACGATTTTACCCGAACTGGATAATGAAGGATCCATCCTTTTGGAGCCAGAGGCCATCCTCAATCGGCGCACGCGTCAGCTTCGCTCTCGCTCTATCACAGAAGTCTTAATTCAGTGGCACGGCATGCAACCAGAAGATGCTACATGGGAACCACTCCTTCAGATTCAACAACAATTTCCACATCTAAAGCTTTGAGGACAAAGCTTTTTTTCAAGGGGGAGGGGATGTTAGGAACCCATGTCTTTACTTTGTTAGTATGTTGTTATTGGACGCATATGCTTTGTAAGTCGTCCCGTAGTATTTGTTGATCAATAGTTTGTGTTATTGTTGTTGGCGCATATGCTTTGTAAGTCGCCCGTAGTATTGTTGATCCATAGTTTGTAACGGCCCATGGTTTCGACCCATAGTATTGGCGCCTAGAATTAGTATATAAGTGTGTGTTGAGACCTATGAAGCCACCGTGAAGTTATTTGTATTGAGCTTGCTCAAAGGAGGTTGCCCCCTCGAAGTGGCCCGTGATCAATACAAAAGTGATTCTGAGTTCTGTCATTTCTGCTATTTCGCGCATTCTTGTTAATTAATTGTTGCAGGTGCCTCACAAAGTTCAAAAGACATATAGAAGATCAAGCTGGAGGCAACCACACAAACATAAAAGATAAGTGTTTGAGTTGTTATTTGAAATAATAAATGATATTGCTTGTATGCATATTTGTATTCCTAGAATATATCATGCTGAGTGTAAACATTCATAGAGCATTGAACAGTATACTACTAATATGCATATGATTGGTAAGTTGGACAAACATTCCATTGTTGCTTGTCTAGAATGAAACCTCTTTGCTGACATGCTGAGAGCTATGCACACTCTCGATAGTATGTTCTGGTAGAGATGGAAGGCATCTAGATAGCCACTGTATGCATACAGGATATGGGAAATTGTTGTGCCAAAGTATTGGTCAAAATAGTTGCATAACTATATGTGTATGCATAATAGGTTATCATGTCAATATGATTTGATGAAGTATTACTAATCATGTACTTAATTTTGATTTGTAGGAAAGATCATGATGAATGATGAACACTGAACAAGCGATGGATGTTCAACAAAAAGATTTACAAATCAAACACACTATAGAAGGCTTGTGGCTAGAAGATTCTCTTAAAAAGAGGAAGAGAATCATGATGAGATGTTTGCTCCAAGTGGCTAGATAAGACCATTCTCTTAATGGTGGGTTCCCAGGATCGATAATCAATTGATGAGCTTAATGATCACCATGGGTGATGTGGATCTCAACCTTTGCTACAAGGTTGAATATGGTTTCTATACACATATGACATGGATGCAAGAAGGAACTCACCACAGAGTTCGAATGATATTGAGGCTCATATCAGTAGACCCATCTAACGAGAGATGGCACAGATAGATATGCAGAAGATCATTCAATGCAGAGTGTGAATGATGTTCAGTCACAAAGGGAGAATTGACAGTTTCTTGATAAGCTTGGGCTTTACCAAAAGTAAATTTGTTCCTAACCTTTACCTTAAGGTTGTGGATGATGAACCTATCATACCATTATTGTATGACGATGATCTCTTTCTGACAAGGAATGAGAAACAGATCATGAAAAGAAAGAAGAAGATGGTTGCAGAAATGAAAATGAAAGATCTCAGATTGATGCATTACTTCCTAGGTCTGGAAGTATGGCAAGGCTTAGAAGGAATCTTTCTCAACCAGGGAAAGTATGCTGAGAAATATTAAAAGGACTTGATGTGTTGGAATGGCCACTCTTGAAGTTGTTAGCAGATTACTCATCAGAGTTAGTGGATATAACTCTGTACAGACAAAATATTGAGTCATTGATGTGTCTGACAAATACTAGGTCAGATATATGCTTTGCTGTGAACACCTTGAGTCAGTATCTAGTGGAAACTAGATGTGTTCACCTGTTAGTTGCAAAGCATGTGATGAGGTACCTAAAGGATACGATAGACTTTGATCTATGTTATCTTAGAGATCATGACTTCAGATGGCTACACAGATGTTGATTGGGAAGAAATTGTATCAGACAGGAAGAGCACATCGAGAGGATGTTATTGTATGGGATCAGCCATGATCTCATGGTTTAGAAGGAAGCAATCTAGTGTGGCTCTCATCACAAGTGGAATATATGGCTGCTTGCTCTGCTAGTTGTGAAGCCGTATGGCTTTAGAATTGTTTGACATAAAAATGGACCCAATTGTGATCCTATGTGACAAACAGAGTTGTACCAAAATGGCAGAGAATCCAGTATTCCATGATAAGTCAAAGCACATAGAGATATGACATTTCTATATACAAGATATGGTGCAGAAAAGAATTAAAGTTCGAATTTGTAAAAAGTTACCAATTTACTAACCAAACCTCTACCTCAAGTAAAGTTTTTCGAGACAAACTTAAAATAGTTCAGAAGGACCCTCCTCGAAAGGGGGAGCGATGTGATCACTTATGATGAGATTGCCCGCATCGACAGTGAGGTCGATGATGTGGATACCTATATTGGTGATGCCGACAGAGAGGTTGGTGGATGGTCCTTAGACAGGGTCTAAGGTGACAAGGGGATTGCATCATCCTTGAACACATGTTCTAAAAGAGAGCCGTAGACGCATGTCTTTGAGAATGAAGTCCTTGGTGGACATGAGGGGATTGGATCATCCCTGGACTTCAGTCCTAAAGAGAGCCATAGACATATGTCTTCGAGAATGAAGTCCTTGGTGGACATGAGGGGATTGGATCATCCCTGGACTTTAGACCTAAAAGAGAGCCGTAGACAGGTGTCTTTGAGAAAGAAGAGGGATTGCATCATCCTTGAACACATGTTCTAAAAGGAGCCGTAGACAGATGTCTTCGAGAATGAAGTCCTTCGTGGACATATGAGGATTGAATCATCCTTGGATTTCAGTCCTAAAGTGAGCCGTAGACAGATGTCTCCGAGAAAGAAGAGGGATTGTATCATCCTTGAACACATGTTCTAAAAGAAATCCGTAGACATGATGTCTCCGAAAATAAAGTCCTGAATGAACAGGTAGGGGATTGTATCGTCCTTGGACTCTAGTCCCAGAATTGAGCTGTAGACTGGGTCTCCAATAATGAAGTCCTGAATGAACAGGTAGGGGATTGTATCTTCCCCGGACTTAGGTCCCAGAATTGATCCGTAGACTGATGTCTCTGAGAATTGAAGATAGGACTGCATCGTCCCTGAACTAGGTTCAAAATGTATGTGATGGGATTGCATCGTCCCTAGACATGAGACTTGTCTTAAAGTGATACGGACTGATCATCCTGGAACTTGATCGGGATTGCATCGTCCCTAGACATGAGACTTGTCTTAAAGTGATAAGGACTGATCATCCTGGAACTTGATCGGGATTGCATCGTCCCTAGACATGAGACTTGTCTTAAAGTGATAAGGACTGATCATCCTAGAACTTGATCAGGATTGCATCATCCCTAGACATGAGACTTGTCTTAAAGTGATAAGGACTGATCATCCTGGAACTTGATCGGGATTGCATCATCCCTAGACATGAGACTTGTCTTAAAGTGATAAAGACTGATCATCCTGGAACTTGATCGGGATTGCATCGTCCCTAGACATGAGACTTGTCTTAAAGTGATAAGGACTGATCATCCTGGAACATGATCGGGATTGCATCGTCCCTAGACATGAGACTTGTCTTAAAGTGATAAGGATTGATCATCCTGGAACTTGATCTGGATTGTATCATCCATGGACCTATGTCCTAAAGAGAGTGGGATTGATCATCCTGTAATATGATCGTGTGTGTTGCATGGTATGCTGCTATGAATTGATGATAGATGTATTAATGAGAATACATGCTTTTGATGATAGATGTATTAGTGAGAATACATGATTTTGATGATAGATGTATTAGTGAGAATACATGTTTTTGATGATATATGTATTAGTAAGAATACATGTTTTGATGATAGATGTATTGGTGTGGATACTAATATAGATGATCCAGATGCTATAGATCGTGATGATCCAGATGCTGTAGATCGAGACGATCCAGATGCTGTAGATCGAGATGATCCAGATGCTGTAGATCGTGATGATCCAGATGCTGTAGATCGAGATGATCCAGATGTTGTAGATTGAGATGATCCCGATGCTGATGATCGTATGATGACGATGCTGATGATCGTGAGGATCTAGATGTTGATGTTCCAGTATTGAAGATGTTCCAGTAACTGCTTGAGTTACTGATGATGTTGAGAAAGCTTCCAATGATTTATAGATGTATCATGTATGATGTTGATGACTCCTTGCTCGTGCAGATGCTTTTATAATATCCTTCTCGTTAAGGGGGAGTGTTGAGATATTGTAACTTCAAAGAATATTATATTTGTACTTTATTATTCCGGAGATGATTCATTCCTCCGTGAAGATCTTATTGTATATACGGAGATGTTTATTCCTCTGTCGGAATGTGGTAACTTGGGTTATTAGACTTCCCTAGTGGGGGTCGGCCCTGTATGTGTTATGTGGGTCAAAGGGTTATTAGACCATTCTAGAGGGGTTGGCCCAGTCAGTTGTAGTGGGGTATTTAACCCATTGGTTAAATACGAGCCTACATGATTTGTGTAAAAGACAAGTCGAAGTAGTGTATAAATAGAGGAGGTGTATTCCTCATTTTACACACACTCACTCACTTGAGAGTAGCGCACTTGTGGAGGAGGTCTGCTATGGTGGAGGAGGAGATCAGGTCTTTGGTTTGCATCTTTGTATATTGTTGGTCATCTATATTGAGGAAGCTTTGCTGGGTTTTCTACCCCATGAGGGTTTCCCAGGATAAATCTGTGTCTCTTGTGTTTATGCTGTGCTTGTTGTTTCTTCAGTGATCCTGTATATGCTATTATTGTGAAATGGAATGTAATGCTACTATTTTCTATCTTAGCATATTAAATCTTAACATGGAGATCCAACACTACTCAGTGGAGGAAGGGCCCTCTTCCCTGAGCAGATGTTGATAGTGTTGATTGTAGTTGTGTAGATTTGTTTATCATTTAGTTCATGCTTTCTTTCATTGATAGATTTATAGTTGTTGTTATTCATGTTAATTTATTTTGATAGATCGTTGTCCAACATAGCATTTCTTTTAGATTTTTGCAATTAGATTTTGCTTCATAAGAGTTGGTTTTGTTTGAAGTGTGATTAGATTTACAGTGTGGATTTATGAATAGGTTTTGAGTTTGATTTATCGTCAAGAATGTGAAATCTAGTTTATAATGAGTTTTGATTTCATACCAATACATCAACAATGTCAGGTAGAAATTGTGCTTGCATAGATTTTGCACGATAGCTTTGAAATAAAAGACTTCCTCAGGTTGAAAATTTATGTTCTGGTAGTTTTAGCTATTTAATTAATTAGACAATTAATCCAACCAACATTTTGGCACCATTTCCAGGGAAGTTATCAATATTGCAAAAGTACATCTGACATTTTTTTGTAGATGCATTGTTAAAGTAGGGCATGTAGGTTGCATGATTACTTTTCAGTTTATTGAATTTGCTTTGAGTGTGTTTTTTCTTTCTTTCTTTCTTTGCATTTAGTTTTATTTCATTCAATTTTTGGATCGTAGATCTTATCATTCCCCTTAGTGGTGTTGTAAGCACCACCCATGATACTAACAAGTTGACAGGAACATTCGAAGGAGGAGCCTCAAGATAGCACATGGAGATTCTAATGAAGAGATGGCAGGTAAGAAAGATGCAAAAGTTGTTACCTTCAAATTTTCCATCAGAGATTCAGGAGGAGTGGCATCAACAAAAAGCATTCCCCCACATGTTCTACCAAATTTTCATGGTTTGGAAAATGAAGACCCTGATGTATTTTTATTTGCATTTGAAGTACTTTGTAGAGGATATGATCATACTAATGATCAGAAGTTGAATGTGTTTCCCCTTACTCTAAAAGCAACAACCCTCCGATGGTTCATGAGCCTTAGTGGGAATTGTATACAAACTCGGGAAGACATGAAACATGTATTCTTGAAAAGGTACCAATATTATTGCAGGGTCAATGAAGATATCTTCAAAATGAGACAAACAGAAGAAGACACTTTGGAGGATTACATGGAACACTTTCAATACAATCTTCAAAGCTCCAAACAAAGGAAATTGGGGAAAGAGACCTTGAAAACACTCATACTTAAAGGAATCCAAGTTGAATCTTTAGAAATATTAAATTTGATGGGAACAAGTGATGTATTTCAGCTAGCATATGGTGATATTTGTGATTTATGTAGAAGGTATTCAAGAGGAAACTTCAAGACTGGTAATAATTCTAGTAATCATTATTTTCAATATTTGAAATCTGTTACAAGAACAAGAGTTATGGGAGCTGAAATCAGTAATTTATTTGAAAATTATAATGCTGATATCAATGGTTCACTAAATTCACAATTGGGTGTTTTGCAGGTTAACGAAAAGCATGAGGAATTTGAAGAAATAGTTTTCCCTTGGTGCGAGAGGAAACATCTTGCAATAGATTTTCCTTTGGATAGTCTCACAATTTGTGGCATATGTGACTTGAATCATTCCACAGATCGTTGTCCCTCCTTACCAAGGATGAAAGAAACATATCAAAGAGATCTGGGAGTTGCAGCCAACTCGTTGCAACAGTCATGGCAATCGTGGCCTACATGTATGGTTCAAAACTCTATCCCTCTATTTCCTTACTCTCATACTCAATTATTGAATACTTGTCCACCATGGCAGCTGTTGCAGCCTCAATTTAACTCTTACCTACCTTATCCACAAGGTTGGAATGACCTATCTTATGATCACATGGCCACTCTCTCTCATGCTGCAACACAACTTGGTTCTTCAATATCAACCTCACAAACCAATCCTCTACATCAACCACATCTATCTTCTCATCAAACTCCTTGGTATCCAACACAATTTCCTGTCTAATCCACCCTCCACCCAAACCGTAATAAAGTAGTACAGTATGCTTACAGTGTTGAATTGCAAAATTTTCCTACATTTCCCTCATGTTCTACCTCACTTACACCGTTGCAAAAAGACTGTGCACTATTGCAGCAATTCCATATGAGGCCGGAACATGTTTTAAATCCAAGACTTGGAAGTGAAGTTTCTTATGATCATCAACAAGTTAACAAGATCAACAAATTTGATGAAGAACGAACATTGGAACCAGAAGCATCCTTCACATCATTAGATCCAAATCCCTCATGCATTCCGGAAGATCAGTTTACTAAGGAGCTTCATGGTGTAATAGCCATGAGAAATCAAGGGAACGCAGACTATATTGAAGCTTGGTTTCAATCTGTCATTGGTCTACAACATCATTCCATACTTCACCAATTCTTGGCACCATCATTTCAAGGGAAGTTGATCTCTCATATCCTAACATTCATAAAGTTATATTTTTCTGTTGGGAGTATGAGAATACTTGAGTCATTTCTTCGAAAGTGGCTCCATTGGAAGTTTTCCCACACTTGAAAAGAATTTGTTATTTCCAAGTAGTGCAGGATATTGTAAATAAATAAAATTGGTAAGATCCCATTCAATTTTTCACTTAGATGCATAGATAGTATCATTTTGTTCTGAATGATAACTCTTGGACACATGGTGCAGTAAGAGCCACCCATATTACTAATCTCTCTTTTTCAGGAAGTGGGTAAGAGGAAGGAAGCATTGGTAAATGAAGACTCCATGGGAAAATGAGACAAACAATTATGGAACACTTCAATATTGGAAGTTATGCAATCATCATGGTATGTGTTTAGTTTTTATTTCTATATAACACATCCATAAAAATACACAGACTTTGTTTCAACATTATATCGTTTTTTAAGAGTTGCAGTTGCATCTGCAACACAATGTGTAAGTCAATCTAGGTACTCAATGCTTGAAATTTTTGGTATGGGTGTGTGTTCTATTTAAATTTATATCATTAAAAAGATTCACACATATTCTGGTCACTTTTTGGGAGCCAAATTTCATTTATTGGATTTTGGGGCATTTTGACTTGAAATGTTTACTGAGACACAGTTGGGACAGTCCCTTTTTGGGAGACCAAATGGAATTATTTTTAAAACCTATTTACATACCAAGTAGCCCTTTGAATCTAGTTTCCAAAACAATTTGAATTTTTGATATTGGGCATCAAACGAAAAAGTTATGCTCAAAATACTAACAGGGTGTCAAGCAGGCAGCTTAGGAACAGAGTTGAGACAATCATTTTTTGGATGCCTTATTGGATATATCTTGAAAACATATTTCATTGGTATATTCCCCGATGAATCTACTTTATAAATCAATTTGAATCACTCAATTTTGATATCGTACGCAAATTTTATGACCAAAATACCGATTGCCTATCACAAATCAACATTTTTAAAACTCAGTTTCCTAGACTGTTCATTGGATTGTTCGACCCATGCATTCTTATTGGATTCAAAACCAGTTTCTATTGGAGATATCTACAGGAATCTAATTTCAGATCTACAATTTGAATCATGTCAATCCGTTATCTAATGAAAAAGTTATGCCTAAACCCGTGACTGTTGGTCTAGTCCAGAATTTGAAAAACACCTTGTCATGCAGGCTGTTACTGAGCAATTTGGAATATCATCACATAGAATTTTTAAAACATGTTTCTAATGGACATAGAACTATGAATTTAATTTAATTTTTCTTTTGAATCACTCAAATCGGACAACGAACTAAGGATTTATGACCGGAATACTGTTGGTGAGTCTAGATGGCCATCGCTCTCCCACAGGTATAAAGTGGATTTTGCTTCGTTCATTTTTCTTTGGATTTGTTTTATAAGTAATTGCTTGTTGTTTTTCTTCATAATTTTTGGGTGAAGAGAGACCAATCATCTCTCTTCTTCCATCATCTCATGTTTTATTGCAGGAAAGTGCTAGGTTTTTGTAGGTCCTTGGAAGAAGAAGGTCAATACATGCATGAGTGACTCTTGAAGACTTTATCTCAATTTGAAATTGGATTGTGCACATAAAAAAATGGAGAGATTGATGTGAAAACCATATGAATACCAATGTTCCATAAGTCAAGTTCCATTACTACATGAATTTCTACTGAAGAATCCTCCCAAAAGACCTTTCGTCCATCATGCTCATTCAACAACACTATGATTGCCCATACATTTCCTTCTTGCCTCCACCATTCCACCACTTCCATGACCTTCTGCTCCATTTCATCACTCCCATGATATCCACTCCACTCACACCTAACCCATGAATAATGTCTCTCATCTCTCTTACATGCTGAGTTACCCCTATTCTTTTTCATTTTACCAATAAATCCTACTTGTTGGAGAAAATCTTTCATCCCTAGTTCTTCACAATCATTTGTTTTGTACTCATATTGGATGATGTGGAATTCATTAAGGTCCCTTCCAATGGTCTTGTCCCATCGACCTCAACACACTATTTGGGCAACAAGACTTGAGTTATGTATAGTACCTTGGAATTTTGCATGCATCAATGGTAAATTTTCTCGCTGATGATCAAGGGAATACATCAATGTCTCTTGTTTGTCAGATCCTGCAGGTGACTTGACTTCAACACATACATTCGTACTTGACAGGTTGTACTATTGTACCTTGAGTTGTCATCACTAGTGAGTTGTCTCGCGTTGGTTAACAATTTTCATTATTGATTGGTAATCCAAGGAAGTTTCTCCATGTTCGACTTCAAGAACATTCATTCACATGGATTAAATTGTACAGAAGCGCGAATATTGGATGAAGACTATACATTTTTATTGTTCCAAAAGTTCATCAATATTCTTTTCATTTAGTTGGCAACATTTGTTTTCAGTTAGCTTGCATAGTTCCTCATCATGGATCAGATTCAGCCTTCATAAATTTCATCTTCCAGCTACAATGCTCCACCATCAGTACATTCATGTCAACCAAGGCTTCCATGGAGGTAAAATTGAGGTAAAATAATGTGAGTTTTTTATTTATTAAAATTTTAGGAGAATGTCATGAAAACCACTAAGCATTTCTATTTTCCTTTTTCATACATTTTTCATATCATATCCATGCCATCTTTTGTCCATCCATTCACTTCCATCATTTCCCACTCAATTCTAAACCCTCACCATTCCACTTCATGCAAACCCAATTCAAGTCCTTCCCAACATCCAAGCATAAGTAAATGAGTTGTTGCTGCCACCCAAGAACCAACAGAAAAAAGGGGGAAGATCATGTTGTGCACTGTCATATCAGCAAGGTGAAAGTCAAAGTTATGGTTTCTTTGGTTCATATCCATGATGTATTAGTTCATCTAATGAAAAATGGTTTGCAATTATCTTTTCTAGCCTCTTGATTCACGGTTCCCCCACATGTTACACATCTTCAAAAAGTTGTGTTAAGGATTCATTGAAAGGTTACAACATATGTACTACATGGATTGCAATCATACATGTCATAAAGTTTTCATGGGTTGTGAAGTTAATGGATGTTTCAGAAATGATTACAATGCCAAACCTTTCATTAATACATGACCCTCTCATATGAACATCGTGTTTGCTTGCACATTCTTCTTGCTTGTTGGTAAATATCATTGTTTGGAAGTGGTTTATGTGCTCATAAGATTTACCAGGGAAACATGAGAATGGTTCTCTTGGGTAGTAGCATGGTGATTTTGTGGCAACCTCTCTTGCAATTCTGAAAATAATTTTATAGCTGATTACACCAATGCTAATAGAAGGGAGTCATTATTAAAAGGAAATTGAAACATTGTCTCTACTCGAAATTTAAAAATTTTCTGTAGTGGCTTGTTTCGGAGGCACTTTTCCCATAAGTTATTGCAAGCAACAGAAGAAGCATATACTGCCATGAAACAAAGAATGCATTTTAGAGGTATGTGTCTCTTGGTTTCTAGATGCATACATTGATCAAGAACTGTTGTCATAAACACTTCAATGCTGGTACATGATTGGTTCTTTATGAAAAATGGATCTCCATGTCCTAAATCAGATGGTTTATTCATGTGACTTAAATAAATCACATTTCCATCCTCCCCCTCAATGCATTGCTGCTCCACATATGGATCATTAATGATTCCTACAATAGTAAACATTCTCTAATGATCATCTTCAGCATGAAGCAACAACAGAAACAAAATTTAATCACAGAGATTTTAGCAGCATAGAACATATAGCAGATCTGGATATGATCATTCTTGATGACAACATGGTCACTATGAGTATTTTGGAGCAGGATGATTCACATATATAGCTTGGTTCTCCCATATTATGTGCCTTGGATAATTTTATTTTGTGCGTGATTGACAAAGAAAATAAGTTTTCTTGGAAATTTATTGATGGCTTGGTTCTTTGAGATTCTCATTCTTAGTTTGTTATGGGATTTATGCTTGCCGCAATTAGGTTTCTAGTGCCATATGATATCAATAATATTTTCATATTATAGCATGGAAACGATTGAGAGGATCTCTTGAACTACTCTAAAGTAGTCCTACCATACACAACAATTGAAAAATGACCATTTTCAGCAGCAAACAAATTTTTATAACAGTGGGAAGGATTGATGTGTAGATCAAAACTTGTTTTATGCCTTGAAGAGTCTCATCATAACATGAATACATGATGTATCATCAGTTTGGGGGAGATGGCTATTTTTAACTTAGCTGAAAACTCATCTCTTCCATGAGGACATGGAAATTATTCAGTTTGGGGGAGAAGAAGATTTACCATGCTTATTGGTTTGCCATTCATATTTGTATTACTCATGCACATTATTTTTCCATATTTAATGCAGAATTTGAATTGAGCATATCTCACAAACCATGAACTGGATTCTCATGATTTTTGGACAGGAAGTGCATAATATCAAGATGAACAAACCTGGTAAGTTTCAGCCCGATCCAATGCACGGTTTTTGAGAAAATGGCTACCATCATCTACAACCATTTTACCTATATCTCAATATCCATGCATCAAATGAATTTGAGCTTTGGGGAGCAGAAGAATTATGTTAAGAGGAAGATACTCACCAATTTTCAGAAAAAAATACTTCACGGATTGAGAAAAAATGGCCATCATCACCTACAACCAATCCGTGATGTGGGTATCTCTGATTTTCGGTGTGGAGATGCATTGGAATGGTAAAAACGTGCTTGCAAAATTTCATCCAACCCAGTTTGTATTTTGGGAGATATTAGTTTAGGAGTTTTTTCTTATACACCAGCTGCGACTCCGCTAAATCCTCTGCTAAGCGGCTGCAACTTCGCCGAATCCTCCGCTAAAGCAGCTGCAACACTGCTAAATTATTCGCCAAATCCTCCACTAAAGCAGCTGCAACACCGCTAAATTATTCGCCAAATCCTCCACTTAAGTAGCTGCAACACCGCTAAATTCTTCGCCAAATCCTCCGCTAAGCAGCTGCAACACTGCTAAATTCGTTGCTAAATCTTCTGCTAAGCAACTGCAACATCACCAAATTTTGCTTGCTTTTCCTATTCATGCAGCTGTGACTCTGCCAGATTTATCCTATCTACCAGCTGCAAGTCCGCCATATTTGTCCTATCTACCAGCTGCAACTCTGCTAAACTTGTCAATTTTTCAGCTGCAATTCTTATGGCTGCAACTGTGCCAATGGTAAAATGAAAGAAACAATCAAATGAGTCCTTCTAGTTTGGATGCTACATAGGTATTGGGTTTCATGAGGACATGCAACAAGTTGAGTTTGGGGGAGATGTTGGGTCACGGATTTGTCCATATTTTCATCACCTATCGACATATATTTCATCCCTCTTCTTCCTATTATTATCCATTTATCATTCCATTTTCCATCCATTTGTTGTAACTGCACGTAAAATACCATATTACTTCCATTGATGCTTTAGTGGTTATTCATGATTATTTTCCTTTATTTTTGATGAATTGAAGACTATTATGCATAATTTTACTGATGATGGTTTATGGAGTGATTTTTCATATTAGTAGCAATAGCATCCATGGTTCAAGCCTCCAAAGTTGGCATGCTAGAACACGTCTGCATGAAGATTCACAACATGGTTTCATTCCTAGGATTGATTATGTGGATTTGTGATTTCAATTTGTTCTCAAGTCCAACATGGCAGCCTCCAGCTCATGATCAAACGACCTCAACCAAAAACGCATGTCAGATAAAGAAACATTGATTTGTGTCGCGATATGCGGGCATATGGAGAAGAATCTCGAAAATATGAGACATGGGTTTTGTGCATAATAGCCGCAATTATCTTACTCATGAGGAAATCACCAAACCAAGCCACAGTTTGAGATGTACAACTGGTTCTCTAAACATGTAATTCTCAGATTTACTGTTGCAACCGATTTTACAAATTAGCAATTGGTTGAAACAAATCAGAAGTTGGGGATTCGGTTTCTCATTCTCCTGAGAGAATTTTATGTTTAAATATGTAATCATTCTCATGTATCGGGAAGAGAGAAAGCAATGTTATGCTGTAGAATCTGATCCAGACTCTATTATAATAATTCCATTCTGATAATACATACTGGCAGTTTCTTAATTTTGGAGTTGTAGACTTTCATTGTGGAGATCCATCTCTGCTCAGTGGAGGAAGGGCCCTCTTCACTGAGCAGATGCTGATAGTGTTGATTGTAGCTGTGTAGATTTGTTTATCATTTAGTTCATGCTTTCTTTCCTTCATAGATTTATAGTTGTTATTCATGTTAATTTCTTTTGATAAATCGTTGGCCAACATAGCATTTCTTTCAGATTTATGCAATTAGATTTTGATTCATAAGAGTTGGTTTTGTTTGAAGTGTGATTAGATTTACAGTGTGGATTTATGAATAGGTTTTGAGTTTGATTTATCTTCAAGAATGTGAAATCTAGTTTATAATGAGTTTTGATTTCATACCAATAGATCAACAGTGTTAGGTAGAAATTGTGCTTGCATAGATCTTGCACGATTATAGCTTTGAAATAAAAGACTTCCTTGGGTTGACAATTTATGTTCTGGTAGTTTCAGCTGTTTAATTAATTAGACAATTAATCCAACCAATAGTATAGCCTGAAGGATCGGAAGAACATTTAAACTGCCTTCAAAAAATCAACCTGTGGTTGTGTCCTGTGAGGCTTCTACTCATTAGAGTGCTACAGGTCTGTGTACTACCTAGGTTCTCCATGCCCAAGATTATCAAGTTTATCATTCCTTGCTTCTTTTTTGATACAGTATCAAGGTTATCTAGCTTATTACATAGATAACAGTTTACAATATGTCAGAAAGAATAAGAGATAATTATGGTTCCTTTTAATGGCTTGGTTTCCTAATGAGGCAGGCATGTTTTCAAGACTTTTAGACCATGGAAGACTATTGAAGAAAACTTGATATGTATGCATTCTCTACTATCTCTATACATATTTCTATCATAGCAATATAGAAATTGCGTACTTACTAAAAAAATGACGTGCACCATAGTAATATTGATCACCGATACAATACAAAAATAAAACATCTTGTTGGTTTTTATATAAAAAAATTCTATACAACTTTATAACACTATTTGATGATCTTAATGACTACTCGTTGACACTCTTTGATGATCTTAATGACTATCTAGGAGACATTGTTTCTAGAACTTCCACACCTTAATTGCAAACACAACAACTTATTCAATCTTGTGAAATATCTATACACAAATCTTACAAACACATCTTAATGACTATCTAGATGACTATCTATGAAACATTGTTTTTAAGAACTTCCACACCTTAATTGCAAATACAATAAGTTATTCAATATTGTGAAATATCTATCAACAAATTTTACAAACCCAATCATGTCGGAAAGAGATAATTTGAAACTCCAAAAATTTGCTTGGAAGTGTTAAATATTAATTAAAATAATCAAATCTATTCAATTGATATGATTTCAAAAACTAATTTCACTAACAAAATTAAAACAATATGTAATAACAAAACAAATATGTAGCATCCTTCTTAATATACACAAAAAAATAATCAAGTAATATCATAATTTGAGCAATGAAATACATAAATAAAGACACATTAAATATAAAATACACTTTTTATCCAACTCTATATTTACCATATTTTATCACATAAATAATTAATAAAATTGCACAGTTGTATATATAATACACCTTTTATGCAACTCTACATGTTATCGTATGTGACCAATGATCCATCATATGAATAGATATGGATAATTTTTGCAAGGTATAAACTAGACATTAACACCATTATAAAAGAAGTGATGCCAAAACAGTCTCTTAACATTCTCAATGAGAACACTATAAAAGTAATTATTGCCCGACTCTTCTACGTCAAATCTATAAGAAAAGAAGGATTGACCGATCCTTTCAAAACATAATGTCTTTCTTGGATAATACAATATCAAAATAAAATAGTTCCACGTGTACACTAAAAAAGGATCGACGGATCCTTTCAACTTATCTATTTTCAGGTAGATCCATCATTTTAGGAAAAAGGAACACAGAGTCCATAGTATAAAATATTAATTTGACATCATCATTAAAAATTTGTTGGCCAACCAATCTCACTTCCTTTCCCTATGAAAAAACTAAGAAGGTGAGGTGTTGTTTGACTCTTCTACATTAATTTCTATGATAATGGAATGATTGCACGATCCTTCTAAAGCATATCATTTCTATGGTTTCTCTGGGATAATATAATATCGAAGTAGGGTGGACTGAATTGAAAAAGAAGGATTGGGTGATCCTTTCATTGGATCAAAAGTTTCATTGAATCCATCATATTAATAGAGAATGACAAAGTTTCAAAAATAGAGAATGAGGATTTTCCATTGTAAATAGCTATGGATTGGCCAACCAATCTCCTTGCCTTTTCAAATGAGAACACCGATGAAAATAGATCCTATCTGAATTTTCAATATTACGTCTATGACGAAGAATGTATTGAATGATCTTTACAAAACTTTCTGTGTTTCTAGAAGAACATAATATCGGAAAAAAATATCTTGGTGTGTGCACTATAGATATGGTTGGTAATACCATTAACTGAATGAAAAATTAAGGATCGACTGATCTTTTCATCATAATCACTTTTTCAATAGATTCATCATTTTAGTGGATGCCACTAAAGCTTCCAAAATATAGAATAAGGATTTGACACCATCATTAAATATGTGTTGTCTAACCGTTTTTTTGTTTCCTTTCCGTATGAGAGAACTATGATAGAGAAGCATTGTCAAACGCCATGATAAAGAAAGGATCAATCAACCCTTCCAAAACATATCATATTTTGAGATACAACAAGATTGGGGACAGATAGTTTGGTCAATTAATTTAAAATATTCTCAAGAAAGACTCGAACATGTTTATTTCACTAGTTCAATTTGGATGGAAAATATGATATTCTAAAATATCCATGTCATTCTAACAATGTATATTTAAAATATTTAAATACAATACATGAAAAATCTGAATCGGTCTTCTCGGTATTCTCCCTTGATGTGACAACAACTAATATAGTTGTGTTAACGAACATTGGGTATGCCAATGGAAGTATCGACCGACTCTTCTATGTGGTTAACCTATAGAAGATAACATACTTTCGATAAGTCTATACCGACGCTTGTGACGCAAAAAACATGCCTTAACATAATCAATTAGGAAGTCTCGACCATCACTTTTACTTTGTTTTAGTGCTTGAGAACTCTATTCTAGGGGATTTGTCATCTAACTCTTACAAAAAAATTATGTCATGGAGGATGGTTCGATCTATCAATCAATTGGAAGTCTGTGGTAAAGGAAGCATCGACCGACCTATCGACGAGATTTCTATCATGGAGGATTTGTGAGTTGTCCCTTCTACATATACTCAGTAATATTGGAAGGGTCGTCCAACCCTTTAGAGGGGCCCCACTTTGAGAATATGACAGATGATAAGATGATGTTGATGTCACTATGACATCACCATGATCGTATAATGTAAATACATTTACTTTATATAAAGATTAAATTTAATATAGACTAGACTTTACTTTTCATGGTTTTCATTAATGGGTTACGTATTCTTTAATAGGTTTTCACATTATTAATAGCTTCACCAAATTATTAACTGTATCGCCATTTCAACTGCCTTGAATCATATCAACATGCTCTTGGATGATAATATATGTGGTTAGGTAGAATGGGTACTAATTTAAATCAAAAAATATTTTTTTTTGGACTAGTACGATAGTGTTTTTATATATATTAAATTTAAGGTCATGGATGGAAAGAATGATCCCTAAGATATACAAATTTTTAATATACAAGGAAAAGTCGACTTAATGCCGTAGAACCAAAACATTGACAATTCAACCAAAAAATTATCCATGAATCCTGTGAACATGTGCAATTGAACAAATTTAAATTAAAAATGGATTCAAAAGGTATATGAGCTTAACTAAACATATTAACAAAAATAGGTTCTGTGTATCCACCTGAGTGAACCTCTTAAAAAATGTAATACTATGGCTATGGATTCTAATAAAAATGATCTCAAACAATCTAATACTATTAATAGAATGTCACTCTATTAAAATAAGTCAAACCCAAAACAAACAACACTAGAATTGCATACTCTATTAGCTGGCCAATATGTTGGATCATATTGACTCCCTATAGATGGAGTATCTTGATCATTTAGCTTACTTGGTTCTAGAGTATCCTGATCAACAAATGACATGTGGGAGGATGCCCCTACTAGACCACGTGAGACTTTAAGTAATACTAGTGAGGCCTGGAATTTGACGTTATACATAACATTATTTCCTCATTGAAGGCTCCCACTTTTGGGTAAGAAAAGGCATTCACTTTCCCCATTTTATCAATAATTCAGGACCTAAAAAGAAGAATCATGGTATCAAGTTGATGAACAATGTGTATATTCTAGTTAATATTATAGAAATGTTTCAAATTATCTATTTAGATGTTGTAGTCTTTCTTTCACCTAACCAAGTTGCATATATGATACTAATGGGGTTGATTTCCAGCAACACTTTCTTGAAACGTGATTAAATGAAACTTTTTGACATATGAAGATCATGATCCAATTTTTTTCAAAGACTTGATCATCATAGAAGATCACTCTCATTTTTTTTTTTTTTTTGACGAGTTCATATCTGGTTAAAGAAGTCCTAGTTTTTGGACCAACTCATTTTATTCCAATGCACAATTCAAATGAAGACCCAATAAACTATAGTCATGTTGGTGTGAGAATTTTCCACATCCTGAATCTAGTTCACTGAAGAAACCTCACAATTAGTTTTGCAAGAATGCAGAGAAGGAAGAAAATTTCAGCAAAATTAACTTAAGAGAAGAAACTCAATAGGAGAAAAATCCATTGTTATATTATTAAACGATGATAGTACAATAAACAATACAACTCATAGGGGAAATTCGAATGCACTAAAATCAATTTGAGTAGCTCACAAAAGAAGGCTTACTAAAAAGGCAGAAAACCCCAATATTGGCAACATCAGCTTTCCAATTCACTCAAGGGCCTCACAAATTAGCTAAATCATATATGGCAGCTAATGAGTGATGAAAAAGTAGTAAGATGATGGATTTTGGAGAGAAAAATATGGAGGATGTGTTGGCCAAAAAGTAGACAGCTTCCCAAGTCCATAAAGGCTCCATGCTTTATCCTTATCCACTAAAAGCAGAAAAAAGAAGGAAAATCTATGTAAAAGTAGGAAGTGCACTCTTACCATTCTGGACTGTTATAAAAGCAGGCTGAATCTATCTGAGGGTGATCAAGTGGATAATGATGACAAGTTGTGAGCCTAAAATGGAAACATGGGGCCAACAACCTAGTTCAACACCTAAGAAAGTATAAAAAATGAATAATAACTTATATCCTAAGTCTAGATGGTTTTTTTTAATATTCTAATAGTTGGTGCAGACATTGGTGTTCAATGATCCACAAACACCACATTAGATATAGGCCCAGTCCCTGAATACCAAGTGTGAATCCTTGAGACAAGATTTATAATATTTACAGTTTTATCTATTTTTAATGACAAGTGATCAGATTCGTCTACTTATCTGAGTTTCTTAGCATTCCTGTCTTTCCTTGGATCAAGGCCCATCCAAGGTGAAGTGTAGGAACTTATTTGTTATACTAGAATTAGAATTTACATAAGTTATTTAGAACATAGTGCTTGTTGTAGTTTTCCTGCAAATTGTAGAAATTTTGTGTTGTTGAAGTAAAGTGTTATTTCCATAACTGTTTATGAAAATAATAATTGATGCTTGTTTCATGTATTTCCAAATTCTAAGTTATTTCTTTCATATAAGATCCCATTTTATGTATTTGGTAGAATCCATAATCCTCATCTTGTTATGACCACTCGTATGAAGCATTGAAGCTATTGAATGCCTTTCTCTCGCAACATGAAGGTAGGGTACCAAAAGGGATTTCACTAAAGGTTGTGAACTAGATGGGAAATCTCATGGTGTTTGTCTCTAGTGTTTCTAGATAAGGAAGAAAGTGAAAAATAAGAAAGTTAGATATCATGCTCTATCAATCATTAGTTAAGAATCAATTTACTTTTGTTTTTATATAGTTAGAATCTACATTGTTTTGATTGATTAGATTTAGATTTACATACTACTAGATAGAACTAGCTCCCTTGTAGTTGCATATATTCTGCAGGATCCTCATAAGTTTGTATGAATCCTTGGGTTTATGATTAAATTATAGGTTTAGAAGCAACATTCTTACTGTTGTCTTATTCCAATGAGATACAATATTACTGCTAATTGAATAATCCCGTCACTTTTTGGTGCCCTTACCAAGGAGGCATTCCAAACCATAAGGGGACTCATAATATTTTATAACCATTGTATTTTGCATGCATGATAAGCAGGGTACATTCGGATAAGATCGAACTACAAGAAGAAAACATTTTATTTCAAGTAGGTCTCTCTAAACCAACTATCAATTTTATTTTTCTTTCAATTTTGCAAATTAGATAATTCATTTAAGATCCTCATACCCACATACCCACAAAAATCCTAAAAACAAAAAAGAAAGGAGAAAAATTTTATAAAAATAAGAAAATATAAAATCCAAAAAACATAGACATCACCCCTTAGTATGAATGCCTAGATCTAGTGGTGAGTTTCGCTGGTTCCTACCACAAACTACTATTCCAACCAACCCAACCTCAAGTAGTAGGATAAGGGAGGAAGATAGTTTTGAAGAAAACCCTGAGAATCCTGAAGTTAATTCCCTCCTTTCTAGCATATGAGAAGAGGAGGATCTGGTCTTTTTTCCCCTAGCTCAAGGGAAGAAAACAATGAGTCCTCTAGTGACCAAGGAGAAGGAAGAGAAAATGTAATGGAAGATGACGAACATGCTGTCATATTTAAATTTCCCATTCGAGGGGTCAACGATGAAGAAGTAAAAATAAAAAAAACATTAATCCAGTTGCTCTGCCTAACGTTCATGGCCTAACATCTAAAGATCCAGACACCTTCTTGTTTGAATTTGAGGTAGTCTGTAGAACCTATGAATACATCCTAGATGCCTAGAAGCTCAAGCTTTTTCCATCTACTCTGAAGGAATCTTCCTTACGATGGTTCACGAGCCTAGAATCCAATAGCATAACCTACTGGGATTAGATGAATGATACCTTCATAGCTAAATATAGGGACTACTGTAAAGCCAAGGAAACTAGGGATGAGATCTTTAGAATACAACAGGGAGAAAATGAATAATTGGAGGATTATGAAGAACAATTGCAATTAAGTTATAAGAGAGATCATAATTGCACTCTAGATGATGAATCCATAAAACTCATATTCATGGGATTTAGGGAGGAACTCCTAGGCACCTTGAACCTCTTATCCAGTGGTGATATCTATCAATAGGACTATGGTGAGATCAAACAAATATTCATAAATCATTCTAGGTCCACATGAAAGAATCCCAGGGGAATAAACCTTCCCTTCTAAGCATCAAAACCCTCTAGTTCCACTCTTACCAAATTAGATATAGGGAACCTACTATATGACATGAAATCAAATATCCTCCACTCTTTGGCATTACAAATGGATACAGTGTAGGCAATAATGAGAGAAGAGAAATCAGATAGAGCCTTGGCTATCTTTTGTCCTAACTGTAGGAAGAAGCATAAATATAATGAATGTCCACTAAACCTAATGCAGGTTAGTAC
The DNA here is from genome assembly GCA_027924585.1 of Larix kaempferi. Classification (NCBI taxonomy): domain Eukaryota; kingdom Viridiplantae; phylum Streptophyta; class Pinopsida; order Pinales; family Pinaceae; genus Larix; species Larix kaempferi. The sequence continues at coordinate 2,904,833 of BSBM01000100.1, forward strand.
TAAAAAAATTGAATGCTATGGAATCTGCTCTATTAAACACCCCATGGATGACTACCCCTACCTAGGGTCTCTTAAATAAAACCTTTACGAGTCACCAACATAACCTCTCTGCTACATAAACCCTAGGAGACCAGGGCCACTAAGACCATTCCAAAAACTTTATGGATAATAACAATACCAAAATTTACAGGGAAACAACCTTATCAAGCATATGGAAAACCATATTACCAATAGTCTTATATTCAACCACCATTTTAGCCAACCCATGGACATCAACCTATGATGAATTCATATGGACAACAACCTTATCCCACACCTGAATGGGCACATAATGCACAAAATCAGTGGAAAAATCCTCAAGATGCATATGAGAAAAATTATTCCCCTTTAGGGTGGAGGCCAAGAAACCAACATCAACTTGCAATCACGCCTCCTCCAACAACTAATTCTAATCTCTAGCAACCTCAAAATCCAATCCCTTCAGCACCTAAGCCAACTCTGCCAACACAACCAACTCCAAATCCCAACAATAGGCAACCTCAACCTATATACAATAGTGATACAGAAAACTATCCAACATACTCTTTAAACATAGTTGAAGCTAATGAGATGAATTTATGATTTGGAAAAATAATGACACAACCTTCTACATCCGATAACACATAAAATTCAGATAGACCCGACTCTCTTGAAATGAATCAACTCCCTAATGAACAACCTGAAATAGGGGAAATGAATGTAGGATATCCTCCATCTCCCGTCCCTCCTTACCCTCATAGATTGCAATCCAAAGAAATACAAAAACACGAAAATCCTATTATGGAGGATCTAAGAAACCTGTGTGTTAAAATACCACTCTTACGGGATATTTAAGAGATTCCAATCTATAACTAGTACATCAAGGAAACCTGCATAAAAATTCCAGGGAGAAATAAGAAAGGCCCTGTTGTAGGTACAACAGATCCCACGTTTTATTGAAACATGGGAGCCCCAAGTTTTATATATGCAAAGGCAATGCTCAAATTCCTTAGTCATTTTTGGGGTTGTTCATCATACTTTTATTTTCTTTTCTATGAATTGATTTAGTTAGTGTTTTTCCCTTTGACAATTTCATTAATTTTGTGTGTTTTTGTGAATTGCGGAATAACAGGTTTTCCAAAAAAATCAGTATGTTTCCACAATTCTGCAATTCTGCAACCCGCAATGCGGATTGCGGAAAATTGGTTTTTCGTTTGTAAATATTTGCTTCCCACAACCCGCAACCCACAAGTACGAATTCCGGGAAGAGCCTTGTTAATAATTTTGTGTCTTGTGATCCCGCAACCCGCAACCCGCAATTGAGGATTGCGGATTGCAGAAAGTTTATTTTATTAAGATGAGTGGTTTGCGTTTCCGCAACTCACAACCTGCAATTGCGGATTGCGGAAATATTGGTTTATTTGTTACTATGAGTTGCGATCCCGCAACCCGCAATTGTGGATTGCAGCTTGCGGGATGAATGTATATATTGCCAAAATAAAACCCCACAACTCGTCCTTCCGCATCCTGCCGAATTAGATCTTGACCGTCGATTTCTCTTGATCCTGCGGATGAGATCACGCTGCATGATTTAAATGAATGTTTAAATTATCTGATTCTTCGTTGATTTTTCTGAAACACGACCAATTTTCTGACTGTGATTTTCACCTTCGGCCGAATTTGAAGTCATAATTACTAATTCGACTGATCCATAATGATAAGCTTTTAGATTTTACTTCAAATCATACATTATATAATTAAAATTGTACTTCATCTTAATCCAAAATTGGTTAACGCATGCTATGAGTTATTTCGTTACAAATGTGATGATTGCAGTTCTCAGACCGAAATATTTTGATCATGGCTACTCATTACAGTCAATCATTATGGTTTTATTGTTCTTTTAAAATACAAAGATAGATATGGGAAATCCATCTGTCGTCGAAATTCCATAGAGGAACTTTGTATTTTAAATTTTCATATTTTTCCTTCTAATTGTTATATATTGTGAACAAGATGCAGAGAGATTATGAATCTCTAGTCAGAATTTCTGAAGAGAAAGAACTTCAACCTCTACTATATCAAGAACTTGTTTCACCACCTTTCGATGCAGGTGTTCCTGATGAAAGTAGTGGTAGTGAAGAGGAGGAATCTGAGATTCTATCTGTCTACATACGACTCCCCCAGAGGAAGAGAAGGAAAGTCACTTAAAATCCAATTGATTGAGACGATACGAACATCCAAGATTTTATAATCAATGAAGTACCTGTGACTCCATCAATCCCTTTGGAAGAGGAACAACTGGCCGACTTTTCAATTTTCGAGAATATGGTTGATCATCATGAATCTTCTATAGAAGATCTTTCAGTTCCCTTATTAGCCACCATAGACAGCTAGTTGACTATGGTTAACCCTCACCGCTTGTTACGGGATGTTTTCCTGGAATTGTGTGATGATAATCTTTTGAAATTATTGTGAAGTATTTGCTATTAAGCAGCCCTTGGTTATCCTTAGATTAGTTAATTTTGTAAATCCCTGTTTTCATGGGATGGCTATCCTTTGTAACAATATTGTAATTATTATTTAAAGGGGTAGATGTCTCGTAGGTAGGGAATGGTGTATTTTGGGGGAGAAAATCACCAGAGAAGGATTGGAGAAACACTGTTTCACATAAGATCTTGTGATTTCTTGCATACTTGGTGAATCAAAGTTAGTTTCTTTTGTCATCTTCTTTGTCTATGTTGTTAAATTTCTTTGATGATATTTTATTTTCCCACCTTGATCATTAGACTGAATACTGTTGATTTTGCAGCCAATCATTAATGCATTGATCTATGATTCAGATTTGTCTTAATTCATGATCTTTGTGTATTTATGTTTTAATTAAATTTATTTAATTAAAATCTTTATCTATTTCTGCAAATGATTCACATAAATCATTAAGTTTATGTTAAATTTTCAATTGACATTCAAGTTACAGGGTAAATTTGTATGTGCTTAATCCTCAAATTGTTGTCATTTAATTTTAATTACCTGATTATGCTTCGAGTTAATAAGTGTTGATCCATTTTCACATTTCTGTCAAGACTGGTGATAAGGCTTATTAAACGTTCAAAACAAGTTATCCTGCACACAAACAAGACACTCTTCTTTAGATTAGATTCGACTTAACTTAGATTTCCTCTTAGTTAGCTTAGATTTGTTTCTAGGTAGATCCTTGTCTAGAGTTAGAACACTTTGTTCTTCCCTCACAGGAAGACAGATCCTTTTGGATCAAAACCCATAAGTTCCAGCGGAGGCCTTTATATCCATGGGAGATTACTATTCCAAACAGGATGGGGATAGAACTTCCCTTGCACAGGACCTTCTGAAGCCTTTTAGTCTGGGTTTTCACCCTTTGTTGTTAGCCTTAGAACCCATTCCAGCAACCTACACATCCGAGGCTTCAACAAATGGTGCTAGAAGGAGGGCCAGAATCAAGATATGCCTAAAAAAAATATCAATATACCTCCTCCAGCAAGAATACCAATTTTCACCTGTAGTCACACACAGGCATCTACCTCTGTTGAACAATCAGTGCAAGACCAAAACACCATTCCTTCTACCCCCGTTGTTGAGCAGGAAACTAGAAGGGGCGACATTATTTTCATATCACCCACTAGGGGAACCCTTACACTTGAACAAATACTCAAAGGTTCTTCAGATAGTGTTGCTAGGTTAAAACAAAGGATTGCTAAAGAGTGTAATCAGGGACTAGCATCAATTCATCACCAGAACACCGATCCACAAGTTAATAACTTAAATACTCAAAATTCAGATTGCCCAAACCCTAAACAACAAAATTCACCTCACCACAATCTGCTTCCTGATTTCAATCTTGATATATTATTCGGAGAAACAGAGAAAGACCAACCAAACGTTTCCACAGGTGGACCACCACCAACACCTCCTTCATCTTCTTCAGATGAGTCATCATCTAGTGAATCAGACTCCAGTTCTTCTTCATAAGACATACCCATGGCTGAAGGTGCAAACAGGCCCTGGCTGGACCATGATGCTGTGTTCATCATTGGAGACCAACACAGACTCCCTAAGAACCCTGAAAAGTAGTTACCCAAGTTTGATCTAGATGAGAAATCTCCTGCCCTTGATCATATCAAAACTTTCATGTAGGCAATCAGACTTAGGAATGTAATCCATGAAGACGTAGTCTATAGATTATTTCCTTACACTTTCCAAGGAAAAGCTTCCACTTGGTACTTTGCCTTGGAAGCCAGATTCATCTCTTCATGGGATGACTTTGAAAAATTGTTCATATAGAAGTTTGGAGATGATAAGACTCCAAAAGACTTGGTTATAGACTTGTCCTCAATGAAAATCAGAGGTAAGGAAAGAGTCAAATATTACAATCAAAGGTTTTCATACTTGAAAAATAGAATTCCTACCACAGTTCTTCCTACAAAAGAACTTCTGGCTACCTATTATGTTAAAGGATTACTAGTTCCCATTTCCATGTGGGTTAAAAGAGCACGAAAATAAAACTTGCAGGAGGCCTTTGCTGAGGCTATCCAAGTTGAAAAGGATATTTACTGTTTGAAAGATAACCCTGATGCCTCGACAGAACAACCTTCCACCTCCAAAAGAAAGCAAGAAAATACTCCAAAACCCACAGTGCAAAACAGAGACCCATTTGAGATGAATGACATGAAGAAGTTCCTCCAAAAGATCTCAAATGAGATGGTAGACCTGAAGAAAAACAATACAGAAAACCAGAATAATAATAGGAGATTCAACAGACAACCTTTCAGAAGACCTTATTAACCTCCCCAAAACCAAGTCCCACCCAATCCAGATGAAGGATTGAACTCTGAAGAAATTATTTCTATCTTTAAGGCTTTGGTTTCAGAATCACATAATTCTCCTAATCACCCAAATAAGAATCCACAGGAGAATCAATATCCTGAACCCCCAAATGAAGTAGAAGATCAACAGATAAACAAAATTAGCTTCTTTTCAGAACTTCCTAGGGTTGAGGAGGAAGATGAGCCTGGGGATGTCTTCAATGTCCAATGCCCCTATAATACAAGGAGCCAAGGACAACCCACGCAAGAAGCTTCCACTTCAACACCCACACCAAACAGAGGTAAAGCACCAGCACACAAGGACACTTTAATTCATGAAATAGAATACAGTCTCATGGAGGACTTGAAAAGAGTAAAAGCTAATATTTCTCTATTTGAACTTCTGAAAATCCCTGTAATGAGGGACAGTCTACCTAAAAGTATGATTGTCAACAAACCCAGGGAGGCTCAGAATAAAAATTTGGAAACATACTCTAAACCTGGAAATCAGAAACCATGTAGCAAGAAGACACCTCCTTTCTTGCTTACTTTTGAAGTCTTCAATAGAAATGTCCATAATTGTATGATAGATTCAGGGGCTTCATAAAATGTGTTGCCTCTATCTGTCTGCAAGAAGTTGAATGCCTTTGTGGAGCCCTGCCCTACTCAAATTGTCCAACTTGACATATCTAAAGTTAGGGTAGTGGGAGAACTGAAAAATATCTTGTTAACACTATCTGCTGATCCCAAAATCCACCAGAAAGTGGATATTATTGTGGATGACATCCCAGAAATGTATGGCATGTGGCTGAGCAGAGATTGGCTAGAGAATCTCAAAGGATACTTTGCTACTGATTGGTCTCTCTTATAGCTTCCTTACAATGGGAGGCCAAACATAATTAAAATTAGCAGGGAACCTTATATAAAACAAATTGTTACAGACTTAAATGATCCCAGTGAACCTGTTGCATACTTTAGTTCACATGTGGAACATTACACTTTTGATACTTTCTTTGGGGATCTACCTGCGGATTTGTCACCAGCTGAGAATTTACAGAATCAGTCTCAAATTGTCAATCTCACTTCTGTTCCATTCTCAGGTACTATTGTACATAATGTATACAATGTAAATACCAATTTTAGGATAGGTTTGAATTCATGGACTTTATTTTTTGATGGATCTAGATCTAAAGATGGAGTTGGTTGAGGTTGTGTCCTATTTGATCCAAAAGGGACCAAAACCATGATTTCCTGCAGACTTGAGTTTGAATGTACAAACGATATAGCTGAATATGAGGCCCTGGTCCAGGGACTCAAGAAGGCCATTGATATGGGTGTGCAGGTAATCGAATGCTATGGATATTTTGAGATCATAGTCAAACAGGTAAGAAACAAAATCCATTGTTTGTCTCCTCGCTTGATTAATTATCAAAAATTGGTAAGAGATCTCACTAACTCTTTTTCTGCATTTAACATCAAGTCAGTCCCCAGATCACAGAATTTTGATGCAGATCTACTGGCTAATACTGCATCTAGGTTGATCCCACCAAAAGGTTTGTCATTTGAAAAATTTTCAATTGAACTTATGTACATGCCTTCTATTCCCTATAATGTGACAAATTGGAAGGTCTTTGATGATGACCAACAAATATTGGACTTTCTCACAGCCCAGGAAACTTTTCAAGATGTGGCAATAGATGAGGCTGAGCATGAGAAATATCTGTCTGATCCTTCCAACCTTATCCCTAAATCAGTCATCAACCTATAGAAATTTTATGACCTGCAAGATAAGTTCAAACAAAAGACCAACTGCAAAACCCAGAGTTCATCCCTCAATTATGACCTTGTCAACCTAGGAACTGAACATAATCCTCGTTTCATCAATCTAGGGGTTGATTGCTCTGCTGAGGAAAAGAGAGCTTTTATCAAGTTGTGTAAAGAGTTCAAATATGTTTTTGCATGGACATATGATGAACTCAAAACGTTTGACACCAGTATCATGCACCATAATATACCAATGAAACCTGAAGTAAAACCTTATCAACAGAAGTTAAGGAAGATGCATCCCAGTCTGGAACCCTCTATAAAAAAGGAGATCGAGAAGTTACCGGTAGCTCGAATTATATTCCTTGTCAGACAGACACAGTGGATTGCTAACCCGGTACCTGCTCGGAAGAAGAATGGTGAAATCAGACTCTGTGTTGATTTCAAAAACTTAAACAGAGCTTCCGAAAAGGACAACTACCATGTTCCTCCAATGGAGAAGATTTTACAGAAAGTAGCAGGGTATAAGATGTTTTCTCTCCTTGATGGCTTCTCAGGATATAACCAAGTCCTAGTTGCCCCTGATGATCAATTAAAAACAACTTTTAGGACCCCTTGGGGAACCTTTTCCTAGAGGCGAATGACTTTGGGGATGATAAATGCAGGAGCTACATTCCAGAGAGTTATGGATATAGCTTTCAGACGTTTGATGCACAATTCTGTCATTGTATACTTATAGGATATTACTATTTATTCTAAAAAATGACATGAACATTTGTCTGCTCTGAAACAGGTGTTTGAACGCTGCAGGAAATGTGGAATCTCATTGAACCCTAAGAATTCGACATTTGCAGTCACTGAAGGTAAGTTGTTAGGTTTTATTGTTTCGAAAGAAGGCATGATTATCGATCCAGAACGTACAAGATCCATTTCGAAGACCGGCTTACCTGATTCACGTAAATCCATGCAATCTTTTCTTGGTAAGATTAATTTTGTTCATAGATTTGTTTTGAATTTTGCTCAAATTGTTAAGCCATTGCAACAATTAGTTAAAAAGATGCACATTTTAAGTGGTCTGAGGAACAAAGAAATGACTTTGTTGAAATTCAGAGAGCCATTGCGGAAGCCCCTGCTCTGATTTCTCCATACTTTAGCAAAGATTTTATTCTCTACACCTTTGCTACTGACTTCTCCTTTGCAGTTGTCCTAGCACATAAACACGATAATGATGCTGAAATCCCTATTTCATTCATGAGCTCCACATTCAAGGGAGTAGAGCTCAACTACTCCCAGACCGATAAACAAGCTTACGTGGTCTACACATCTATAAAACATTACATGCCATATTTATTGAAATCTAGGACTAAGTCATCGTTCCTTATGCAGCTATCGAAAATGTTCTAGTTCAGAAGAAGCTAGGAGAGAAGAGAGCTCAATAGATGACTTCTCTACAAGAATATGACTTGGATATCAGACCAACAAAGATCATGAAAGGCCAAGGCTTGTGTCTGTTAACCACCCAATCCAATGATCTTGTACAACAACAGATTGAGTGGGAACAAGAAGAGAGTACAACAACAGGTTCTGTTAATGTTATCACAACTCAAGCATCTGAATGGTATGATGACATTAAATTCTTCCTCAACCATGGGTTTGCTCCTGAAACCCTAGACTTTAAAAAACGTAGAGCTTTAAGGTTAAGAGCTATGCAATATCAATTTATAGATGGGGTTCTGTTTAGGAAGAATTATGATGGTGTTTTTCTCAGGTGTTTAGAGAAAGAAGAATCTGATAATATTCTTTTGCAATTTCATGCAGGACTTGCGGGAGGGCACTTCTTAGGAGAAACCACTACACACAAGATCCTAAGGGCGGGGTATTACTAGCCCACTTTTTTTAAGGATGCCTATGCTTATGTCAGAAGATGTGAGCCTTGACAGAAGTGTGCTGGGAAAATGAAAAAACCTGCCATTCCTTTGCATCGAGTAACTGTTCAGTTTCCATTTCAACAATGGGGATTGGATTTTGTTGGACCCATCAACCCTATTTCCTCCCTGCAACACAAGTATATCTTGACAGCCATATACTACTTTACCAGGTGGGTAGAGGCAGTCCCTCTCAGACAATGTAATACAAACCAAGTGATATCCTTCCTTGAAAGCCAAATAGTCACTAGGTTTGGTGCCCCTGAATTTCCAGTGTTTGACAATGCATCTTATTTTTCTTCCATTGATCTTACGGAATATGCCATTGAAAAAGGGATAAAGCTGAAGTTTTCTGCCAATTATTATCCACAAGGAAATGGGCTACCAGAGTCTTCTAACAAAAACTTGATTAATATCTTGAAGAAGACAGTTTCTACTCACCACAAAGATTGGCACACATAGCTTTACAACGCCTTTGGGCAGACTGGGTTACTCCAAAGGCAGCCATAGGAAATTCCCCTTACTGTTTAGTTTATGGTAAGGAAGCCATCTTACCATCCAACCTCATGATCCCTTCACTACAGTTGACACATTCCATACAAGAGGATGATTCTTCTCCTCTCCAGCATAGAATTGATATGTTACTCAAGCTGGAAGAAGCCAGGGAGAAGTCCAAAAACAAGATGTATCAACATCAACAGCTTGTAAAGAGGTGATTTGATGAGAAGTCCTCATCTGAAAGGGAATTTACTGTGGGAGACTTGGTGCTTAAGTGGGATAAGCAACACAAAGACAAAAACGTTTATACTAAGTTCCAATGCATGTGGCTATGACCATTCATTGTTACAGAAAATATTGGTCCTAGTATTGTCTGGTTGCAGACATTGGAAGGTGTCATAGACTCCTACCCAGTGAATGTGCAATTGCTCAAGAAGTATTTTGTTTGATTGAGCAGATTCACTTACTGTACATAAAGTGTGGTTTGTTTGCTTTTCTACTTTGTTTTTATTTCTTTTTCTTTTGTACATTGGTTCTATTTTCAATAAATCCCACACATTTTGGCAAAGGCTATTGATCAACATGTCTCAAGCCAACATAAATATGAAGTTGTGAGGTAAACAATGTCAATGTTAATTTCACTCAGCTTGTATAAAAAAATGGTTTTCATGAGATTAAATAGTCAATTGTTGCAGATCTTTGATTGATACCTTTCCACCTTGATCAATATCTATATGGATGTTTGTTTGGTTAATTGAAGTTGAGGAAGTACTCAATTTTTCCTGCCTTATGTTTCATTAGTGAATGGAAGCATATATTCATAGTCTTTTTAGACTTACCTATTCTGGATCCCACTCTAATCACCTTAAAAATAATTCACCTTAATAATTGTAGATTGCAAGATGGGGGGTCTTATCATAATCCAACCCATTATGTTCATAGATGTTTAAGTGGAATGACATCTTCACATCAAGCCACCAAACTTGGGAGATGACTTTCAGCTACTGTTGGAAGGTGGAAGATCCTATCACAGGTCGGTCCATTCATGATCTACAAAACATCGGTGAGTAACACTACTGTTATATGGTTACCATCCCTACCATGATCATGGGTCTGATTTTAGACTGAAATTACCACTTATGGTCACCAAGCCATGGTAATTTCCTTTAGTTTCAAAAGCTAAAGGACAGGGAGTCTCCTTACCGAGCTAGCTTGTTCAGTTTCTAGCTCAGGTTTGTGAATGGCATTGCCAATATCTGATCACCAATTCAGGGAAATGGCCTTGTATCAACATAAGTCTTGCTTGTATATCTTCATTTTTTTTTTTAAAAAAAAAAAGAGAAAAGAGAAAAGAAAATGTATATATTGTAAATAATGCTTTTGTACGTAAATGAATAATTAATTAATTTAAGGTGATTCAAGATTTGGTAACCCAGAATGGCTCTTAGTCTACTCCAAGGCTCATCACAAATTGCCTTCCTATGACTGCATAATGGTAAAGGATTCCTGTTTACTTCTTAGACTGCCTTGTCATATGAACATCATCATTAATAGTTTTAGTTGGGGATATATCAATCATATGACTAACTTTGCTATTTTGACTGTGTTTTATGAGAACATTTTGTTCATTTACAGGTTAAAACATCAAGCCTCCTGACATGTTTTCCTTCTAATTGAAGATTTTTATTCACAGAGATAACTGGTTCGTCCCAGCCAGTTGCCATTTGTTGTAGGTACAATAGATCCCATGTTTTATTGAAAAAAATGGGAGCCCCAAGTTTTATATATGAAAATGTATTGCTCAAATTCCTTAGTCATTTTTGGGGTTGTTCATCATGCTTTTATTTGCTTTGCTATGAATTGATTTAGTTAGTGTTTTTCCCTTTGAAAATTTCATTAATTTTGTGTGTTTTTGTGAATTGCGGAATAACAGGTTTTCCAAAAAAGTCAGTACATTTCTGCAATTCCGCAACCTGCAATGCGGATTGCGGAAAATTGGTTTTTCAGTTGTAAATATTTGCTTCCCACAACCCGCAACCTGCAAGTGTGGGTTGCGGGAAGAGCCTTGTTAATAATTTTGCGTCTTGCGATCCCGCAACCCGCAACCCGCAACCCGCAATTGCGGATTGCGGATTGCGGAAAGTTTATTTTATTAAGATGAGTCGTTTGCATTTCCGCAACTTGCAACCTGCAATTGCGGATTGCGTATTGCGGAAATATTGGTTTATTTGTTACTATGAGTTATGATCCCGCATCCCACAACCCGCAATTGCGGATTGCAAATTGCAGGATGAATGTATATATATCCAAAATAAAACCCCACAACTTGTCCTTCCGCATCCCTCCGAATTAGATCTTGACCGTCGATTTCTCTTGATCCTGCAGATGAGATCATGCTACATTATTTAAATGAATGTTTAAATTCTTTGATTCTTCATTGATTTTTCTGAAACATGACCAGTTTTTCTAACTGTGATTTTCACATTCGGCCGAATTTCAAGTCATAATTACTGATTTGACTGATCCATAATGATAATCTTTTAGATTTGACTTCAAATCATACATGATATAAATATAATTGTACTTCATATTAATCCAAAATTGGTTAACGCATGCTATGAGTTATTTCGTTACAGATGTGATGATTGAAGTTCTCAGACTGAAAGATTTTGATCATGGCTACTCATTACAGTCAATCATTATGGTTTTATTGTTCTTTTAAAATACAAAGATCGATATTGGCAATCCATCCATCGTCAAAATTCCATAGAGGAGCTTTGTATTTTAAATTTCCAGATTTTTCCTTCTAACTGTTATATATTGTGAACAAGATGGAGAGAGATTACGAATCTCTAGTCAGAATTTGTGAAGAGAAAGAATTTCAACCTCTACTATATCAAGAACCTGTGTCGCCACCTTTTGATGCAGGTGTTCCTAACGAAAGTAGTGGTAGTGAAGAGGAGGACTCTGAGATTCTATCCGTCTGCATACAACTCCCCCAGAGGATGAGAAGGAAAGTCACTTAAAATCCAATTGATCGAGACGATACCATCATCCAAGACTTTATAATCAATGAAGTACCTGTGACTCCATCAATCCCTTTTAAAGAGGAACAACTGGCCGACTTTTCAGTTTTCGAGAACATGGTCGATCATCACGAATCTTCCAAAGAATATCTTTCCGTTCCCTTATTAGTCGCCACAAACTGCTAGTTGACTGGGGTTAACCCTCACCGCTTGTTACGGGATGTTTTCCCAGAATTATGTGATGAGAATCTTTTGAAATTATTGTGAAGTATTCAGTATTAAGCAGCCCTTGGTTATCCTTAGATTAGTTAATTTTATAAATCCATGTTTTCATGGGACAGATATCCTTTGTAACAATATTGTAATTATTATTTAAAGGGGTAGATGTCTTGTAGGTAGGGGATGGTGTATTTTGGGGGAGAAAATCACCAGAGAAGGACCAGAGAAACATTGTTTCACATAAGATCTTGTAATTTCTTGCAGGCTTGATGAATCAAAGCTAGTTTTGTTTTTCATCTTCTTTGTCTATGTTGTTAAATTTATTTGATGATATTTGATTTTCCCACGTTGATCATTAGACTGAATACTGTTGATTTTGCAGCCAATCATTAATGCATTGATCTATGATTCAGATTTGTCTTAATTCATGATCTTTGTGTATTTATGTTTTAATTGAATTTATTTAATTAAAAGCTTTATCTATTTTTGCAATTATTCACATAAATCATTAAGTTTATGTTAATTTTTCAATTGACATTCAAGTTATAGGGTAAATTTGTATGTGCTTAATCCTCAAATTGTTGTCAGTTAATTTTAATTACCTAATCATGATTCGAGTTAATAAGTGTTGATCCATTTTCACATTTCCGTCAAGACTGGTGATAAGGCTTAATAAACATTCGAAACAAGTTATCCTGCACACAAAAAAGACACTATTCTTTAGATTAGATCTGACTTAGCTTAGATTTCCTCTTAGTTAGCTTAGATTTCTTTCTAGGTAGATCCTTGTCTAGAGTTAGAACACTTTTTTCTTCCCTCATAGGAAGACAGATCCTTTTGGATCAAAACCCATAAGTTCCAGTAGAGGCCTTTGTATTTGTGGGAGATTACTATTCCAAACAGGCTGGGGATATATTTGTCCTTGCGCAGGACCTTTTGAAGCCTTTTAGTTTGGGTTTTCACCCTCTTTTGTTATCCTTAGAACCCATTCCAACAGCCTACACATCTGAGGCTTCAACAGGCCCTTCCATCATCAATGTAGTAGGACAACTCATAGACTTGATGCTAGTGAAACTTTCTAAATAAAAAATATTCTGATCCAGGCAGTCTTGTAGTAGTTGTGCACATTGGGGGGAACTTGATACAAAAGACTCTGATTGAATTAGGTGTAGCAATAAACATGATGACCAAAGACACCATGTTGAGACTGAACATACAAGATATCCTAAGGCACATGATCACTGTCCTACAACTATCATATACGTCTACAGTCTACTTAGAGGGTATGCAAGAAGACATCATGGTTTCCATATATTCATGGTAGTATCCTGCCGACTTCTTGTCCTGCACACACAAGAAAAAATTAGTGCATACCCCCTTATACTTGAAAGACCTTGGATTGCAATAGTTGATGCCCATATCAGTAGTAGGAAAGGGGATATGGCCATTGCAAATGGTCCAGAAAAGAAGATATTAAACCTATATTCCCCATCCAATCCTTAGCTAGACATTGGGAATCCTCTTTGGGAACCAGGGGAATTTGACTTTGATCAACCTATCCATATTTTGCTAACTATAGATACTGCCTTGGCACTTAGACATCCATAAGAGGATGTAGTAATTTCCAATTTCATACAGAACATCTATACCAATCCTACTTTATACCGAATCAATTTATACTTCAAGAGTTGGATATCATAGGACTGGAAGAACCCATGTGGAAAAATCTATGCCTCATAGAAGAAACACAAATGTCTACCAAAATAATAGAAGTTTTTCTTAATAAGACACTAAAAATCAGCAACCATTTACTCCCAGCACAAGAGGAGAAATTGATCCACCTCCTTACCAAATACCAAACTGATTTTCATGGAGTTATATTGACATGAAAGGAGTCAATCCAACTATTTTCCAACATCATATCTACATCAAAGAATATGCAAACCCTATTAGACAGCCTCAGAGAAGAATGAACCATCTCTAAAGGACATTGTTAAGGTTGAATTACAAAAAACTTCTTCATGCTGGATTCATATACCCTATTTTAGACAATAAGTGGGTATCCCCATTGGTGATTGTCCCAAAGAAATGGGGTAAATGGAGAGTATGTATAGACTACAAAGAACTGAACAAAGCTACAAAGAAGGACCATTTTCCATTTCCATTCATTGACCAAGTACTTGACACTTTAGCAGGGAATAAATTCTTCTCCTTTTTAGATGGCTTTAGTTGATATAATCAGATTCAAATTCACCTGGGATACCAAGACAAGACCACATTCTCTTGTCCTTGGGGAACCTTTTCCTATAGGGCCCTCCCTTTTGGACTTTGAAATGCCCTAGCTACTTTCCAGAGAGTAGTCTTAAGCATTTTTGTTGATTTTATCCATGACCGCATGAAGATATATATGGATGACTTTACCCCCTATAAGAATGAATTTGAAGAAGCCCTCACCAACTTAGAAAATTTTGTTAAGATATGCATTGAAATGAACCTTTTCCTCAGCAAAGAGAAGTGTCAATTGATGATGGATGAAGGAGTAGTTTTAGACCACTATGTCTCTACTAAAGGAATCACACTTGATCCTGCAAAGATACAAGTCATAATTAACCTACCTACACCTCAGAAATAGATATATGTTAGGAGTTTCATAGGATAGTCCATAGACTATAGGATATTTATTCAAGATTATAGCAAACTAACTACTCATATGTTCTTGCTACTAACAAAAAATGCAGAATTCTAATGGAATAATGATTTCCAGAAAGCATTTGACCACATAAAAGATAATATTATGGAAGCTCCTGTATTGCAAGGACCTGATTGTGAAATTCCTTTCCAAATGAACTCCAATGCATTAGATAAAGAAATTGGTGCATTTCTCATACAAGATAAAGAAAAAAATAACTATGCAATCTACTACATCAACAAAAGCCTTGCAGGTGCAGAGCTAAACTATACAGTCACATAGAAGGAATTATTGGCAGTAGTATACTCAATCAACAAGTTCAGACACTACATCACTAGATATCATGTATTTGTCCACATTGACCATTAAAAATTAGATATTTAATGAATAAATCATATGTGAGATGTAGGGTGATTAGATGGTTCTTACTTTTGCAAGAATTTGACATAACCATATTAGATGAACCCGAGAAACATAATGTTGTAGCATATTTTTTGTCCAGACTAAATCATATTGTAGATAAAGAGCTGGTAGATGACGCATTCCCTGATGAGCACCTCTTAACCATTTTTGCACATACTCCATGGTTTTAGGATATAGAAAATTACTTAGCTACTGGAAGATTCCCTCAACATTTTACTTACAAAGAAAGATGAAACATAGTAAGGAAAAGTGTTACCTTTTCATGGATTCAAGGATAAATTTTCAAGCATGGACCAGACCACATCCTGAGGATATGCATCCGATAAGATGAAGTCTATGAAATTATTCATGCTTGTAATAATGAACCATGTGGGGGACACTACACAACTAAGAGAAAAACATGCAAAGTTCTACAAACTAGATATTATTGGCCAACATTACACAAAGATGCAACAACTTATTTTTCAAGGTGTGATGACTGTTAGAGAATGGGTAAGCCAACACAAAGAGATAATATGATCCTCCATCCCTAGGTAACCATATAATGTTTTGAAAAATGGGGGATGGAATTTATAAGACCCATTTACCCCTCATCCAACATTAAACATCACATACTAGTATGCACTGACTATCTAACAAAATGGGTGGAAGTAAAGGCATTGAGGTTAGAAAATGAAGAATCAGTAGAAAAATTCCTAACATAGGAAATCTTCACAAGGTTTGGAGCACCAAGAGAATTTTTTACTGACAAAGGTACCCAATTTACATAAAATCTAATAGAAAACATCTTAAATATCAATAAATTCAAGCACAAGAAATCAACATCTTATCATCCACAGGAAAATGGGCAAGCATAAGTTACCAATAGAGAAATAGAGAAGATATTGACAAAAACAGTTCAAATTCATAGAAGAGATTGGGAAAATCAACTTCGTGAAGTAACATGGGCATACAACACCACCTGGAAGAAAACCACAAGGCTAACACCTTATGAGTTGGTTTATTGAAAAAGAATCATGTTACCCATTGAATTTGAACTCAAAACATTGAGAACAATACTAGAAGTTGACATGAACCTATCAACATCAAAAAATGAAAGATTACTCCAACTCACCCTACTAAATGAACTCAGACAACAATCCTTCCATCACACAGAAATAATCCAACATCAAAGGAAGCTATGGCATGAAAAATTCATAAAAACCAAGGATTTCAAAGAAGGAGACTTAGCCCTACTATATGATTCAAGATTCAAATATTTTAAAGGAAAACTAATAAATGTATGGCTAGGACCCTATCAGATTGACATCATTTACGACAGTGGATCTGTCAGAATATCAACTATAAATGAATATCAAGTACCAATGCTAGTAAATGGTCGTAGATTAAAACTTTACAAGAACCCTCTCACCAAGACAAAATTCATTGAGGCATTGAGGAAAACATAACTACATATCATAATAGGGCATCAATGCCCTCCTATGACTTAAATATTTGTGAAAGTCAATAAAGAAAAGGGAAGAACAAAAAAACAAGAAAAAAGAGAAAAAAAAAATATGAAAAAAAAATTCTCAAATGAAAAATTCTCCTGAAGCATCTGAGACATGTTAGCAAATTAAAAATCTCATATGAGGTAGCCTATCAACCTGTATAAGTAATGAAAATTATCAAGAGAAAAACTCTTCTGAGGCACTTAGAAAAAATAATAATAAAAATATTAGTTTTGCTAATGAAATGGACTTGTAGGTCACCTCACAAACCTTGCAAGATCACCTCTCCAAAGCTTCTATTATGGACAAAGCTACCAGCAAAGACAACCTAAAACATTTCTACAAGATGTATCACTTCTGCAACATGTTATCAGACGCCAAGCACATCATCCCCAAACAACAGAATCAAGACAGTAAGTTATCTAAATGTTAGTTTACTCATCTAAGTACCCAAATTGAATATATTATATATGTTTTAGCTATATTGTATATCATTATTCATAAACTTGATGAGGATATAAAGGTAATTAAGTTGAATGGAGAGGAAATTTCATATGCCACACTCCTTCCATATGCCAAATTTCATGCATATGAAAAATCAATCCTTGCACATGCCAAAAATCATAATGATCACATGCCATTTCAGAGAAATTTGATTGGTTCATAAAAATGACATGATCACCAAGTCATGCAAAAGAAGGATATGACGGCCATCGTAAACGACCACTAGAAATCAAAGTCTAAAATTGTGTTCATTAGAAAAAGAGAGATAGATGAGACAACCAACATGAGCAATTACTCCATCTGTGCAGGGAAATTGGATGAACACAAAATTGGGTAATGATGAAAATATTAGGTAATTGGGGAATTTTTGAAATTGACAGGCTATAATGATAAATAATGTGGCATGACCAAGACACTCAATGATAATTTATCACCACTTGGAGCATGAGCCAAAATTCACAGAACTCAAAGAAGCAGATTCTCGGAGAAGGGAGTTCAAAAAGAGAAACAAGAGGAGCTAAAAACCAAGTAATTCGAAGGCCTTCTGTAGAAAACTTCACATGGTACTCTAATTTTTATAAAAGAATTACCATTCCCGAATTCCCTTACTGGAAACATAAGGAAGGTTGTTGAAATGAATAGGAGTTTTGTTAAAAGAGAGCCAATCGACCATGCACAACTATTCAAGAACCCCAAAGCTATAGAATATTTTTAGGATGTAGGATGGGTTCAGTATTTTCAGAAGCTAGAGGGGTATCATGAGGGGTTAACAAAGGAATTTGATAGGAATATTACGAAGATAGAGGATGATACTTGCAGAACCCTGGTAAAAGATGTATTAATTGAGCTCAACAAGCTGGAAGTCCTCGACAGAGTCATTGGGAATCCAAAAGGAATAAGATGAGACAAATATGACAGAGAGCTCACGCAGAAGGAAAAAAAGCAGTTCTTTCAGTTCACCAAGAGATACGAAGAAGTCAAGGGATGTGTGAAGAGAGATTCACTTTCAAAACCTTGGGGAGAAGTGGCTTTCATCATCATGAAATATATAACCTGTGATGGAATCCATGCTCTAGTACATGCCTATAACTTTTGTATTTTGAATATTTTAAGGAACCTTAGATGGAAAATACCAAGAAGGAACACCAACCTTCTCCGGTTCTTGTTTAAAACCCTTTCCTATATGAGTATCAAGTTCATGTTAGGGAATTCGTATTCCCTATCCCACATGGGTTGGCCATATTGATAATATGCGATACGTTGGCAAGGGAATACACTCCCTTGACATGGGGAACATTTATAAAAATCAATTATGGTGGACTACAAGTATTTCACAAGAGGGAGCCACCACATTTTGAAGACTAGACAACTTTGCATGCACAAAAACCAGGGAATCATATGACCCCAGTAGACAAAGCGTCTCAGAAGAAGGTCCAAATGACTCTATCTACAAGTAAAAAAATAAAACTTGTCGGATTTCCCAGAGGACCAGCGCTAACATTAGATAATAATAGAACATGGATCCCAAGAACAACCTAAGAAAAATGGAGAAGAAAGAGAGGTGGTAGATACCTTGATTCAGATGAAGGAACCAGAAAAAAACCCCTTCCAAAAGAGGGTTACCAATATCTAGAAGCCACCATAGTGAAAGAGGTACCCATAATAAAAGGAATCTAGAGAAACAAGGTTAAGGTAGAATAGTACAGTATTCGATCTCAGATACATACTCTCCTTAGAATCATCAAGACTTAGACATAGAACAACCAGATGTGGAGGAAATGTTTCCTGAGAACCAACAAAATGTAAAGCAAGCCGAGATTCAGGAAGATATGCTTGATTCCTCCACAAATGATGGACATACAAGCATTAAAATCCACGAAGTACTCAATGAAAGGGATCAAGAATTTTCAAATCTATAGAATCAGTTACAAGAACTAAAAAAGGAAGTTCTAAAATGGAAAAATATCACCCATACTATGGAGGTATTGAAAGCCTCCAATGCTCAATGGCATCTTGAATATGAGATGCACCCATTAGAGGAAAAGATGCAAGTGACCAATATGCATTATTTAGAGGATAAACAAGAAATAATCAAGGAAAAAATCCTTGTCAAACGAGACTTTCAGAGCTATGGAGCTAAATTTAAAGATGAGATCAGGGAGAAGGACAAACTAGAGGAGTAGTTAAAGAAAATTTTCAAGATGATGCAAGAGATAATCCATTGTAGACCACCATCGAGGATGTACTCAGTATTTCTAAAAGAAAGGTGTCTATTTAATTTTATTTGCATAAATTTATCCTACCAGACCCCTACAAATGGTCACCAAACCCCTACATAGAGGATGTCCAATTGAGATCACTGTGTTCTTGGATCTCCAATGAAGACAAGAGAGCCACATATATGCTCCACTACTTTGAAACTGAAAAATATGCAGAACCATGGATAAGGGAAGAATCCCTTATTGCTAATACAATCCTCACATCTCATCAGTTGCTAATTCACGATGAAGAGATGGCACCAATTCTAAAAGAAATGCAAAATTATGCTATCACACATTTCAAGGGCTTAATAATAGGGGAAAACAAAAAAAAAATCATACAGTTGAATGAGAAAATATGGAAGGACATGCCTCCTGAACTAAAACAACTTGAGGTACATTCACCCTCTAACCTGGAGAAGGCACTCTTTAGATCTTCTCTGTATGTATCCACTGTGGAAAAGTTGGGATTACAATGGATTGGGGTAAGATTCATCCCACCACTCCTTTATCCAGTGTCAATCAAGATTGGAGTGAGGAAGAAGAGGAAACTAAGTGGGAGCAGATTAGAAAAGAAAGAGGATTTTACCAAGCAAGGGAAATGACCGAATACTATGATTTCAAACTCAAACCAACATAAGAAATTGAGACCACAAAGGAACTAGAATCAATAGCTTCATTGCACAGGGACATGTAATAGGGTAGTTTGGGGGAGATGATGGATCTCACTTTTGGTTAAGAAAAGGCATTCACTTTCCCCATTTAATCAATAATTTGGGACCTAAAAAGAAGAATCATGGTAGCAAGTTGATGATCAATGTGTACATTCTAGTTAAGATTATATAAAGATTTCAAATTATCTATTTAGATGTTGTAGTATTTCTATTACCTAAATAAGTTGCATATATGATACTAATGGGGTTGATTTCCAGCCACACCTTCTTGACACATGCTTAAGATGACACTTTTTGACATCTGAATATCATGAGTCAGTTTTTCTCAAAGAATCGATCCTCATAGCAGATCACTCTCAGTTCTGATTTTGACAAGTTCAACTCTGGATAAAGAAGTCCCAGTTTTTGGACCAAGTCATTTTATTCCAATGCACAGTTCAAATGAAGACCTAGTAAACTATAGTTGTGTTGGTGCATACATTGGTGTTCAATGATCCACAAATGCCACATCAGATAGAGGTCTAGTCCCCAAATCCCAAGTGTGGCCTAGCAGCTTCCACCATTCACAATCTTGTGCATGAACGCTTACTTCACTCGCGCACTTAGATTAATACATGGCATAGTCTTTTGAAGTAAACTAGAAGTATCTTTGTTAGGTTATACAATTGCTATATTTAAACTAGATGGCTTGGCTAGATGAAGGGAGAGCCCATTTTTGATATGAAATCACTATTTTCTATAATCGTGAATCCTTGAGACAAGTTTTATATTGTTTATAGTTTTATCTATTTTTAATGACAAGTGATGTAATTTGTCTACTTATATGAGTTTCATAGCATTCCTATATTTCCTTGGATCAGGGCCCATCCAAGGTGAAGTGCAGGAACTTATTTGTTAGAATAGAACCTGAATTTACATAAGTTATTTAGAACAGAGTGCTCGTTGTAGTTTTCCTACAAATTGTAGAAATTCTGTGTTGTTGAAGTAAAGCATTATTTCCAGTACTGTTTATAAAAAAGAATAATCAATGCTTGTTTCATGTATTTCAAAATTCTAATTTATTTCTTTCAAATAAGATCTCGTTTTCTGTATTTGGTAGTAGCCATATTCCTCTGCTTGTTATGACCACTCATATGAAGCATTAAAGCTGTTGAATGCCTATCTCTTGCAATTTAAAGGTAGGGTACCAAAAATGATTTCACTAAAGGTTGTGAACTAGATGGGAAATATCATGGTGTTTGTCTTTGATGTTTCTAGATAAGGAATGAAGTGCCAAATAGGCAAGTTATATCTCATGCTTTAGCAACCTAGTTAAGAATCAATTTACTTATGTTTTTATAATAGCTAGAAACTACATTGTTTTGATTGATAAGATTTATATTGACACACTACTAGACATAACTAGCTCCCTTGTAGTTGCATATATTGTGCAGGTCCCTCATAAGTTTGTACGAATCCTTGGGTTGATGATTAAAGTAGATATTTAGATGCAACATTCTTGCTATTGTATTATTCCAATGAGTTATAGTATTATTGCTGATTGAATAAGCTCGTCACTTGTCATTGAGATGTATTTGATAACACTGCTAGGTTCAAAGTTAGGCACATCAAATGTGGCATGGATACAAGTTATTACACCGTCATTTTGATGTTTTAACACTTTAGATATCTAGTGCCATAAATTTTAATGGGTTTAATAACCAAAATGGGTTGCAACATTATAATATTGTGTTTTTCTAGTTCGTTTACAGTCTGAAATCTGGACCTTAATAAAGTCTAATAATGAAGTTTAACTTTAAGTCAAGAGGATTCAATAATATTAATTGTTGGATACAAGGTTAATAAATTTATGGAAAATTATAGAGGATTCAATAATATTAATTGTTGGATACAAGGGTAAGAAATTTATGGAAAATTATAGAGGATTCAATAATATTTAAGGTACCTTCGTAGTTTATGATCAATATCAAATACACTATAGTGATCTAAGTTATCATAATTGGCATCCTTTTCTTTGAATCAACTGACTTAGTGGACCTTTCTTATTACATCCTTTTACAACCTTTAATTATTTCTATTTGTGGCAAATTGTTACTATTTCATGGCAATAGACTTCAACTCATTTAAGATGTAAATAAAACCATCCTACAGTCACAAATATGATGAGAAATCTCCAACCAAGAAAGATTCATAGGAATTTATGTTGGAGGTCTACTCAAGATTGTCAACTGACCCTAATGTTGCTCCTTTTTCCCCAGTTTCATCATTCGATGTCCCTACAACACCCATATCAGTCTATCTCACTTGTTACACAATCTTGAGCATTCATTTGCTAGTATTTCACTTCTTAAAGTAGGATCATAATGGATCATACCAAAATATTAAGAGAAAAGGAATGAGAGTGAGCATGAGGAAATCAACACCCATGAATTAATTTTGTATAAAACGTAAATTGAAGGGTGTATGCAGAATGGGGGAAGATGTACTGTCTATTAGAACAAATTGAAAATGTCAAATAATATTTTCTCCCATGCTGGAAAATGGGTCATTTCACAAAGACTTGCAAAAATATGAATGGAAGCTTTGGTGGTTTTTCTTTTCCTTGGGTGCAGTTTGTGGAGGGATACGCAACCATTGGGATGGAACCTTCGATAAATAGCATCTCGCGAGGTCTCTCATATGTGGATAGGGTTTACCCTAGATGTACCCTACTTCACCACCTCCGTTGTGGATCCAAGCTATAGTACAGAAGCCAAGGTCGCTAGTTGAGACGAAGGTCAAGGTGGTCAGGTTGCTATAGTTGATGCTGCCCGGATCCTTTGCAGATGTTTGAAGTCGAGATTGAGGCAGTCGATTGCCTCTAATTCTTGGTTGCAAAAACTCTCCCCAATTTCTTTCCCCTAATTTTTATTTCCCACTAATTAATTTTCCCCCAAAGAATTTTTAATTCCCACCAATTATTTTTTCCCTAAGAAATTTATTTTCTAAAGTTTATTAAAACTATTATTGTATTTTGTATCCCTAACTAAATTAGTAATTGTTTTAGTCATTTTTAGTTGTGTCAATGATTATCTAGTGGTATTTTTTATCCGATGACTAAAATAGTCATTTTATTTAGTCATCTTTAATTGTGCTTCTTTAATTTAGTTATTTTTAATTTAAAAACACTCTCGTGGCTAACTTTTTTAGTCACGTACATTTATATCACTTTTTCTACTAGCGAAATACAAACAAAAATAGAAAAAAATCAGGTTGAGAAGTGTTGGGGTTGTGGGGAGAATCACATCTTGAGGGATTTCCACACCATAATGAGGTTGTTAAAATAGTGCATAACATTCAAGAAGCATATATGGTTCAAGATGTCACAAGGAGTCCAAATATTTGTACAACATTAGATAACTGGAAAGCAGAACACCAATCATCTATCCTCAAAGTTGAAGGTAAGGTTTCTGGAAAAATAGTCTTGGTACTTATAGATTCAAGACCTTGTAAAAGTTATATCTCAACAAAAGTTGTTGAACAATGTTCTTTAAAGAAAAGCAAATATAAACAAGCATCACAAGTACAATGCTCTACCAAAACTAAGAAAAGAGTATCTAAACTTTTTAAAGATTGTGCTTTTGAATTGAATTGGCTAAACACTAAAGCACATTTAAATATCTTTCCCTTAGGTTCATATGATATGCTTTTGGGTATGGATTAGTTAGAGAGTCATAAAGCAGTCTTAAAATGTTATACAAAAACATTTACATGCATTGATGAATACAATCAAATCCACTTAATTAATGGTATACCTTGAAAGGTATTTGTAATATAGATTTCATCCCTCCAAACGAAAAGAAGCAAAAGGGTTGAAAATTGTATGCAGTCCAAATCATAGATCCGTGTGAAAAGAATAAAGCTAAAGTAGAAGATTTTCCTATCTTGGAGAAATTTAAAGATGTATTTCCTTATGAAGTACCTGGATTACCTCCAAAATAAGACTTGGACTTTACTATTGACCTTGTCTCTGGAGTTGTACCTATTTCAAAAACGCCTTATAGAATGGGTACCCCAGATTCGATAGAACTCAAACTACAATTGCAAGAGTTAATAGAAAAATATTGCATTCGAGTGAGTGTTTCCATGTGGGGAGCACTTGTTCTGTTTGTGTGAAAAAGGAAATGGAACACTAAGATTATTTATATACTTCCGACAATTAAATAAGTTCACTATTAAGAAAACGTTCCCAATACCAAGAATTAAAGACTTATTTGACCAACTCAGAGGTGCTAAAATATTTTCTAAGATAGATTGGTGTTCTAGCTATCATCAAGTCATAATTAAAGATATGACATACATAAACCGTCTTTTAGAACTCATTATGGGCATTATGAGTTTGTAGTTATGCCATTTGGGATAACCAATGCACCCACGACATTCATGCACTTCATGAATAGAATATTTAGTAAATTCCTTCGTGAATTTGTGCTCATCTTTATAGATGGTATTCTTATTTATTAAAAAATTAAAGAAGAGCATGAAGAACGTCTAAAAGTTGTGTTGCATATTTTGAGAAAGCATTAGCTATATGCGAAGTTAAGTAAATGTGAGTTTTACAAGGATAAGATACAAAACTTGGGCCATGTGATTTTTTCCCAAAGAATTGTTGTAGACCCCGAAAAGGTTAAGGCTATGACGAAATGGCCTACACTTGAAAATGTAAGTGACATTCGTTTACTTATGGGTCTCGCAGGTTATTATATAAGGTTTATTGCAATTTTTTCCAAGACAGCCTATCCAGTCACTTCCTTTCAAAAGAAAGAAACTAATTTTTTTTGGTCTACCAAATGTGAGGAAATCTTTCAAAAGTTGAAGCATTTACTCACTGCAACCCCTATTTTGAAACTTTCTGACCCTTATGGATATTTTACAGTTTGTACTGATGCTTGTAAAGAAGGGCTTGGAGGAGTCCTAATGCAATATGGTTTTGTAGTTATAAATCTAGAAAGTTAAAAATTTCACCAGAGGAACTATGCTACACATGACTTTGAACTAGTGGCAATCATACATGCCTTAAAAATGTGGAGACACTATTTACATGGAAATATATATTTATTGTTAAAGACTGATGACATAGGGATGAAATACTTGTTCGATCAACAAAATTTGAATGCATGGAAAGCAAGGTGGTTGGCCTTCTTAAGTGAGTATGAATTCGATATTAAGCACATAAAAGTGAAAGAAAATAGGATTGCAAACTCCCTTAGCGGAAGTATTCATGTACTTCATGTGACATCGGTAAGTCATTGTGAAAATGATATTAAGGAAAGAATTAAAGAAACCATAAAAGGTAATGAAAATTATCAGTAGATTGTACAAAATTTATAGTGGAAAATTAAAGGGCACCAATATGAAAATTATAGTTTAAACCCTAATGGACTATTAATGTTCAAAAACATAATCTATATATTGAATTTTGCAAACATAAAACAATTGATTTTAGATGAATTCCATAAACAACCATATTTAGGCCATCCTAGATATAAAACAATGCTAATAGTAGTAAAAAAGATGTATTTTTGGTCTGGATTAAAGTCTAAAGATGTAGAAGACATAGCTAAACGTATGGAATGTCAGCAGGTTAAAGTTGAACATCAACATATAGCTAGACTATTGCAACCCCTGCTAATACCAAAATGGAAGTGGGAAATCATTTCCATGGATTTCACCATAGTTACTTTCCCTAAATCTAGTAAACATCATGATGCAATTATGGTTGTAGTATATAAAATAAGAAAGTTTGCTCACTTTATCCCAGTTAAATATACTTTTAAAGCTATAAATATTGCTGATATTTTTCTAAAAGAAGTGTTTAGGTTGCACAGAGTTCCTAAAATTATTTATATGACAGAGACACAAAGTTCACCTCCAATTTTTGGAAGGAACTGTTCATAGGTTTGGGAACTAAACTAAACTTCAGTAATTCTTACCATCCTCAAATGGATGGTCAGACTGAAAGGAAAAATCATTTTCTTGAGGATATGTTACGATTGTATGTAATGATTAGCCCTAAGAAATGGGAGGATTACCTCCACCTAGCAGAATTTGCATACAATAATGGATATTAGACTTTAACAACAATGATCCCATTTGAAATTATGTACAACAGGAAATATAACACACCAATTACATGGGATAATCCAATCGATACGATTATGCTAGGACCAAATTTGTTGAAATATTTAGAGTAGATTGTCAATAAAGTCAAATAAAACCTCAAGACAACTCAAGACATGAAAAAAAGTTACGTACATTTGGGAAGAAGGTTGAAAGAGTATGCAGTTGGAGACAATGTATATCTTAAAATAAAGGCTAAAAATATTTCCCTAAACTTAGGAGAATGTTCAAAATTAGCAGCACACTACGGTTGACCTTTTTCATATCTTAACAAAAGTGGGACCTATTGCATACCAACTATCCTTTCCAACTAACATAAAAGTGCATAATGTTTATCATGTTTCATTATTGAAGAAATATGTATATGATGCTAAACATATTGTAAATTGGGATGTGGTAACGGTCAAACTAGAAGGGGGATTCCAACCATGACCTTTATGTATTATGGACCAAAAAGAGGTAAATGCTCTGGAACTGAGCCATCATTCAAGTAAACGTCCAATGGGAACAATTTGATCCCAAAGAAGCTACTTGGGAATTGGAGAGTAAACTGTGTGAAGCATATCCATTCTTGTTTGAAATCTGAAAAACAATTTGAAGTCTTTGTTTATGAACACCGAGGTCGATGTTATTTTAAGGGGAAGGGGAATGTAACACCCCATTTTGTGAAACCCATTAAAGATACTTTATTTATAATTTAATATTTGTTTATGATAAATGCCTATGCATTAGTACTAATTATTATTATTATTTCCTGAAAACTATATTGGACAAAACCCGCAAACATGATGGGTGTCATGGTTCCTACAGGACTAGGAAACTTAAACACTTGGAAACTTAAACATTGAAATTCAACCACATATAGTCAAACTATGGAAACTTAAAAGAAATGAAAAATATCTAAACCCTAACTAAATGATAGGTGGCGCCTTTCTAGAAAAGTTAAGGAAGAATTGTTTTAATGAAATAATTAAAGAATTGAAAAGGAGGGGAGAATATCATTCTCTCTATCATTCTCACTAGGAGTGTTTGAAAGAAAGGGAAGAAAAAAAATAGTTCAAGAAATCTCAAGAAAACTACAAAAGGAATGACAATTTTGGGCATCTATTGAAATAAATGACTTATGTGTTCAAGTTCAATCTAGAATTCTATGGAAGCATTGGAAGTTAGTGGAATGATAACCATGCAGAGTTAGGATTTTACCGTATGGTTATCTGAGACATGATTTTACCGTTTGATTACCTTAGCAGGAATACTCTTCTACAGGGATTCAGAGCTGAATGGAATAACTTATTGGATCGGGACTGACGGGGCTCGAACCCGCAACTTCCGTCTTGACAGGGAGGTACTCTAACCAATTGAACTACAATCCAAATACAATACAGTTCACCTACTATTGGATCATATTTATTCTACGGTAGGTGCTAGATAGATCGTATAGATTACGTGAGTGCTAGGTCAATTAAATATCTCATCCTTCCCTTTCATCTTTTAAAGTATCAATTCATATGGAATTGGGCACATATCTATATGATATGAATAGATATAGATATTGGGGTTCAATAACCAATTATCTTTTCATCCATGATTGGCATGAATGGTATGATAAAAGACTATTTACTTGCTTGAACAAAGGATTAATAAAGGCAGTAAATCCCTCAAACTTATTGTTGGGGTACGATGATGGTGCAAGGCTAATAGTTCTGGAATTGTATATTATCTTGAGACTGATATTATAAACTTTAACAAAATCCGAACAGTATAGTCCTAGTGGAACCGTGATCCATATTGTAGGTGATTGACAACAAACTGAGAGTTTATGAGTCATTGTTAATCTAAGGTTGGGTGGTTTGTGAATGTGTCCAATTCATTTGTAGGAAATTTTTACATATAAGTACTTTAACCTTGTACTATTTTTTTAGTACAAGTTTTATTCTATTTTATATGTCTATATAAAATTGGTGTTATTTTAAAGATTTTATATTATTTTTGCCATTATAAATTTTTTATGTTTTGAGTAATAAACAAATAAAGATTTTAATTATGTTATTTAATAAATAGAAATTTAAATCAAATGTCTATTCCCAATACCGAAACAACATTACTTTTAGAATGACTAAAGTTGGTCTAAAGATAATCAATTTGCATTTACTATTATCAAATAATAATTATAGATAAAGCGTGATTGTAGACCAGCAAAATAAAGTAAGAGTTATATGAATAAAATCCTTGTAAACTTTATTCATAGTGTTATTTCTTTAATATAAATTTACAATACAAAGAAAGATTATTTATTATTTATATGTCGTATTATATGTAGATTTTCCTTCGGTTGAAGATTGAAAGATAGATTTATTACTCTTAAGAGCAAAAGAAAATATTAATAACTAGTTATCAAACTAACATATTTGATAACTAACATATTTGTAAAGTATTAATTTTAGGAATAACTATTGATTAAGTATACTAAGGATAGATTGAACCCTTAAAGTATTAATTGGGTTCGATCTTCTAACCCTAATTGCTTGAATAAACATTTCTTTATAATAAAGGTAGATTATTTATGAATTTGAAGCCAACCAAATTGAGTTAGTTTCAAGTTAACCTAACTTCCTTTTGTTTCACGGGCTAACTATATATAGTTATAAAGAGTTTCAATTCTTGGCTAAGGTCGACTCGACCTCCCTAACCTAATCTGTAAGGTATGCATATTTATGATAAATATAATGAATTGCAAACAAAGCTAATATGATTGTAGGTTATTACATTCAACCATGAAAACTATGATGAACTCAACGATCCGCTCCTATTAGTTTTAACCTCATTTATATTTAGGATATATTAAGGAATTAAATTAAACCCATCCTAGTAAACAGAGAGGACCAGAACAACCCTTTCGTTAGGGTTACCATATTATGCACCCTAAGGATGTAAGCAAAAAATAAAATATTACATCATAACTGGAACACAACTAAAGTTCCAACTAAATGCAGACTGTATATTTGAAAGACAAATTGTATACTAAATTTACAATACACATCTTTATGATAAGTCGCAAAAATCTTCACAGATTAAAAGGTATACGAATTATCTTCAAACATAGAGGAGATTAAATCCCCATTCGTGTTGAACTGAAGTAACTTGTGTTGGAAAAATTACACAATCCCTTAAAGGGTTCAAAAAGGAAAAAACTTCCAAACAATAACATGTCAGAGTACATTCTGTCTTGCCAATGGCTCGGCCATATGGCCTGAAAAAGACATAAAAATTACAAATCCTTTAAATGTATCACACGGTGAAAAAAACCTTTTGATGTATCACACGGTGAAAAAAACTCTTCTTGTAGTTCTTCAGAAGTCATCAGATCTTCTATAGGATTGATAAGACTACGGATTATAATAGTCATAAGTACAGATAATATATTTTTTACTTAAAAAATCTTTCAAAATATCACTTATAAGAATTGTGAACTTGGCTAGAGAGAATAACAATCATTCTTCTCAACCACACAAACTACATCCAATAAACTAACACTATTTTTAATTCATAAAAATAATACAATACCAAATTTGATAAAAAAATTGATAAACAAATTGATAAATTATTAATGTACTTACTTCACACTTCACACTTTACCCTCTAGAACTTCATAGAGCAAACTTTATGGAGTCGCGAGTAGTAATCCCCCATTGCAATTATCACTTTGGGATACCTTAATTATAACAATTTCCATAGTTTAATCGTTGCTCAAACACTTGTCGAAAGTGTTTTGTTAGGATAATGACCCCTAGGAAATGTTACAAGGTAGCTTGTAATGGTGATGTAGATTTCTCCTAGAAGTTGATGAATGAACTTTTTCCTTTTATACCGTGGCAAGAAAATACAACATTAATTTGTTATTATTGTGCCACCAAAACTAATAACAAACACTAAAATCAATATCTTAAACATATACCATAAAAAAACAATTGTATAAGTTGAAGGTAAATCTAGTTCCTATTATTACCTTCAACATAGGAAATAAATTGTTACAAGAATTATATCAATTGGTTCGCTAGACCTTTGAACTTGAAATATAGGCCATCAAAGTTTTATATCTTTCTAAGTTCATAATCCTTTCATTATTGTGCCACCAAGTAATAACAAACACTAAAATCAATATCTTAAACATATACCATAAAAAAACAATCGTATAAGTTGAAGGTAAATCTAGATCCTATTAATACCTTCAACATAGGAAAGAAATTGTTACAAGAATTATATCAATGATTATTGGTTCGCTAGATCTTTGAACTTCAAATATAGGCCATCAAAGTTTTATATCCTTCTAAGTTCATAATCCTTTTATAAGTTTTAAAAGAAGATCCTTGAATTTAGTTAATAAGAAATAAGTGTTTGATTTAAGAAATAATTTCATGATAACTAATTAGTTTTCAGATTATTTTCATCTAGTAAGTTCTAATGACAAAAACAAAAAAGTACATCTAATGCTTGAGAAATTACATCTATAAAAAAATAAAAAAAATATATAGTATTTTTAATAGAAATTAGAGGTTTTATAGTCTCTCTAGTATGTGATCGTGAATTTAGACTCGTATGTTTCTTCTTGTCCACTAATTGACCTACCCCTGGACTCCCACATTATGACATTTTGTGTTTCATTTTACATATCATAATCCCATTGCTTCATCCATACAATAAAATTTACATTATTTTCCCACCATTTAGTAGATACTGTAGATTATTTTTCTATATGCTATCTCACATTCTAGTCATTTATTTGGTCATATATTGGACAATTATCTCATTGACCTCCTCTTCTTATTGAGTACTTGTTTACTTGAGGAACCATCTCAAAAGTGCTCCTTAGCACTATTGTAGACCATTAATGATCTATGATGGCAACATCCCTAGTCAGCTTTGTTCATATCATTTTATGATGCATCACCCATGGAACCTCTATGATGTCAAACTCAACATATCTCTAACCTCAGTACCCCCTCATCCATTCTATGAGTATTCCCATTGTAATTTTGAACCTTGGTCATCCCTTCATATCCCTCCCCTAATATTATCATGAGTTATACTTTTAGTTCCAAGTCATCCTTGCGTTCATTCTCTAAACAAAGGAAGTATCATGTCCATTTATTTATTACCCTCCATTCCCCATGGGTGTCTCAATCATATTTCCTTTCACATCCTTGTGTCATCCTTCATTAAAAGAAAATATCTCCTCATTAACTTGTTTTTAGTGAGCTTCCCTCTATCGACTTCAACACTTGTTTTACAAAGGATAGGTCTAAATGAATTATGTTCCTTGGCCTCGTAACCATCATTAATGGGTCACATTGGACCCCCTAAGGGGAGACCTCATTTCCACTTGGATTGGATGGTTATCACATGCTCGATTTCAACTCCTTATCACAAAGTTGAGAATGGTACAATATGGAGATCCCTTTTTCATAGTTGGGTCAAAGACCCGAGAAATCAATTACTCCCTCTAGCTCTTGAGTCTATTATGGAAGCCTTTCAGTTTTCAACTTCCTATGATGTCTAGGATGAACTGGTGATAATGATCCAATTTTGGTTGTAGTTCCTTGGACTTATTTTTCTTAGTCTTTAAACATTTGAGCCACCTGTGAGGAGTTTCACACAATATTACTCCTTCCAAATCTTGGGCCCCGCTAGTTCCAATAGGAATTCAATTGCTGTGATTTGTCATCCTATTAGGATGCCACTATTCCTACTCATATACTTCAAATAAACTATGGGTTACACCATATTAATGTACTTGGATTGGGTCCCTCTTTGACCCTCATGATGTTTTGTAGCCAACAGTTTTTTAAATATCTTGATTCTTGATCAACCCACCATTGGTATTGATCACATATTATATTGAGATATTGCTATGCATATGGTGATGCCCACGACATTTATATTTGAGATTGTATACAACTAACCATCTAGTTGATTTCTTTGTAGGTATGGCCTCTATATCCCCTTTAGGGGGTTGAATTCTTTCTCTTTAATCGTCCGTATTCATTATCTAGGGGTTCATGGTTTCCTATTGATTGAAAGAGGAAAAAAAAATGATGTTTTTTGGCCATACAATGAGCTCCTTACCTCACACATAAGGGGCCAACTGTTAATAACATAATTTTTCTCACCTACCTTTGTCTTGAGTATCATCACCATTAGAAATATTTATTGATAATATTAGCCTCATTTCCATAACTTTCATCACCATATTACCTTAGTAACATGACCAAGAAGAAAAAAAAGTCAAATATTGATCAAACTATCATTGCACAAGTTTTCCCTTAAATTATACAATGACACATTACACAAAAATCTGCGAAAACTGTGATGGGGTCCCAAAACCATAATTTGGTTACTCCTAATTTCTATGCACCTTCCCCAAAAAAAATAGTGTCTAAAAGTGGACATTCCATAACTTTTATTACAAAAAATAACATTTGATATGGTCTCCAAAAGCTATCTTCCCCACTAAATCATCAATGAAAAGGGAATAATTCACATTGGAGTAAGATCTAAGCATTTTCCACATTATTTTCTATAAATACAACATGCAATGTCACTCCATTGATTCATCCACAATTTCAAGGTTATGCTACTGGATTTCCTTGAAAGTGAGATAGAACCTCCATCCCTTTTCCTTTCACCATTTGGGATACACCTTCTACATCACTTGGCTAGAATATGGGCATAAAGGAGAAGAAGAACCTCCCTTGGGTCATATTTAGAGTTCCATTACTTTCTACAACTAACACCAAGGTGTCTCTCTCTCAACTTATTCTTTGTGTTAATATAAATCATCATTCTTTATATGTATTTCTTTGTCATCTTTTAGCTATTTTTCTCCTCATTTACATTGTATGCATGTTAAAGGATCTTGCTAATTTAATTTATTTTCCCATTTTCAATTTAATCTAGCACTTGGGATTAGAAAACCCTTCAAGTAGGTACATTTGGTACATGTTGGTGATAAAACACCATCAACACATAGGGACAAAAGTGGGGGATGCAAAGTTGGAGCCAATTGCCTTTGCTAACAACCTAATTTTTCCCAGCTACTTTGTCATGGTCATAATCACCATTGTACATTATTTATGGTAGTATTACTATTAGCCCTATTTCCATCACTTCCATCTCCACATGAAATCAATAATATGACCAAAATCCCAAAAAAAAATGATAAGTTCACCATAAAAAACCATTGCACATAATTTGCCTAAAATCCCCATGCAACCTCATTGCACCCAAAGCCTCAAAAACCACAACGGGGACCCAAAAATGGAATTTAGTTACCTTTTAGTACCGTGTGCCTTCCAAAAACATGTAGTGGTTGAAAGTGGACATTCCCAAACTTTTATTTCCAAAAATATCCCTTTGATATGGTCTCAATAGATGTCTTCGAATTAAGTCCTTAACGAAAACGGAATTATTCACATTGGAGCTAGATCTAAGAATTGTCCACATTCTTTCATTTAAATAAACCCCTCAAGGTCATTCTAAAAGACATTCCATATCCATATAGTAAGGTTATGTTGTTATATTTCCTATAGAAAGGGAGAAAGAGCTTCCTATATCTTTTTTCTTTCACCCTTTGGGATCCCACACTTACACCACTTGGCTGGAAATTGATAAAAAAAGGAGAATAATAACCATCCCTTGTGTTGGATGAAGAGATCCACATCAAATACAACCAACACCATAATGTATCACTATCATTTTCTTTTTGTTAACATAAAACCAATATTCCTTACGTGTTATGCTTTGTTCTCTTTTAGCTAGTTTCTATCATATTAAATTGCATGCATAGTGAAAAATGTTGTCTATTTATTTAGTTTCCATCAAACTTATTTATTTGGTGCTCAAGATTATACAACCCCCGAGTAGGTACTTTTGGTATATGTTGGTGATAAAAAACACTAGATTTGTCGACCATATTGAGGATGAATCCTATCATTCAGCATTGGTTGTGTAATTTCCATTTCCATCCCTTATGTATTGTTTGTTGTTATATCCTTGTAGGTAGATAACATAAGAAAAACCCCCAAAATGTTTCCCTTGACTAGGAATAGGTTCTTAGTTTTTTCTATTTCATCCTTGTGTCAAGCTTTTTTACAGGAAAAGTAGAATGTGCCATCGCAAAATTTCCTAGGAAATCCATACATTTGTAGAAAAGTTTAGTTATTTCCACGAATCAGGTTGAGTTTC
The DNA here is from genome assembly GCA_027924585.1 of Larix kaempferi. Classification (NCBI taxonomy): domain Eukaryota; kingdom Viridiplantae; phylum Streptophyta; class Pinopsida; order Pinales; family Pinaceae; genus Larix; species Larix kaempferi. The sequence continues at coordinate 2,939,562 of BSBM01000100.1, forward strand.
TAGTTTTCCTCTCTAGGTTCAGTTCTAGTTTTGATTTTGGGTTATAGAATAAATTAGGATTTATTTTTGTGTCCATTTATTTTCTATATTGTTTTTTTATTATCTTAATTTGGACAATGTAAGCAAATAAAAGGTTGAAAGACCATATTGTTTGTTACTTTTAGGGTTCTAATTTATGATAGTTTTCAACCTCTTTATTTTTTCAATATTTAAATTCCATATTGATAGTGACTTAATTTTTTGCATTTCTTAAAATCCCTTTCGTTTTGGTTGGTTGAGAGCCGTATCTCTACTTCCTTGCAAATTAGCTAAGAAAAGTTTCCCTTCAAATTTCTTGGTATTAGTTATTAGTACGTCTTTCATTTCCATTCTATATATTGCACTAGTCCATAACTAGCTTTCATTTGAGTTGTTGGTGATTGAGAATTTGAGAAGTGTTCTTTGTTTATTAGAGAAAGCATTTGTTTTGTTTAAAGAAAGAGAATTCAAGTTTCTTAAAGTGTGGAACATTATCTTCCTTTCCTTGCACTTTTTAATTTTCCAACATTTACTTTTCAAAGCAATCTAATTTTTGTTGTACATGCCACATATGCACATAAAACACACCTTAAATCAAACAATACTTGGTTCATGACGCCAAGCTAAGCCTAACATCAACTTGTAAGCTAACTTACTAAAAATCCTTACTTGAGGAATCAAAATAATTTTTTAGTTAAGTTAGGATTCTAGGGATAGGAATCCAAATAACTCCCCTTAATCAGTCATGTTTTGAAACTTAGAGGTTGTACTTTAGAGAACTTGAAAATCCTTTCTATCAGTTGTGGTTTAAAACCCATTAGAAAATAGGAATGCTCTTAAGAGTGGATAATGAAAAGGTTGGGACTAGAGGTTTGATTGAGACTCCTAGTTGTTTCAATATTGGAGTTCCTCCAACCATTTCATTTCAACTTGAAGACAAGGTAACCTATTGCATGTACTCTTGAAGCAATAGCTTATTGGTCAATTTTTAGGCACCTAGCCAAGTGGCTCTCATAGGGGGGAGGGAATATAACATATATATATAGATCAAGTAGAGTTTCTTCTGGTGTCTTGCATGCTATAACTATCTCATTTGCATCTTCACTCACTTCCTCGACTGACTTGAGATCCCATAAAGTGGAGTGCTTTGAAGGACCTTGTTCGGATTTTCTACTTATTCCCATCCAATGGAACTTTCTCTACTACTTGTTCAGGAATATTTAAGATAATTTTTATTTAGTTTCACATCATTTTTTTATAGTTATCCCTCCCTAAGATTGGTGAGCCTTTTTTTCTATGGTGTTCATTATTTCATTAGTTCTTTTTACTTAATTGAATTATTTGTTACACCCACATTTCTCTTGCATCTAATTAAGAAGTATTTAGAATTATTGTTAATTTATTTTGAACCCCTCTCATTATCCCTACATAGAAATATTAGTTGGGGAAGAGATTATACCCCATTGTCAAGATTTCTCCTCCTAGACGTCTTCAAGAATGACCTCTCATCCTTGAGATTCTTTTCTAGGTTATCATCCCAACTTAATGTGTGAGAATCAAATACTAACAACATCCCCCTCACCTAATTTCTATTTGGGATCATCATCTTTATGCTCATTTGAGGATTAATCACCACCTTTACCTATTACCGCTACCCCATTTGGAAACCCAACAACTAACATGTCTAAAGTTTCTCACCCAATTCTCCCAATAGCCCCAATGGAAACATAAACCTAAATGTGAATGTCACCACCACTGTGACCACAATTATGATGTTGAGAATACCTTTTATGTATATTCTAAACTTAAGATACCTAGTTCAACTCACTAATGATCCTATTAGACATGATCCTACATGGCCTCATATTCCCACCAAATTATCGTTAGACATCCCTAATTTTGAAGGTAACCCACTGCTATACCTCAAATTGTCACCTTCATGTGTCATTCTTGGTTTTCATGCTTAATCACCATGAGAAAGATGATTTTTATGCTCCCTAGGGGTGTTAGGACCCTTCATCATGTGGCTAGTTCACTCCCTAGACAAATTTGGGAGAGAATCCTATCATTTGGGGGTTGAAACCCACCTTCTAAAACCCTATTTTGAGCATTGGAAGAGAATTATTGCCCCCCTCCCCTTGTTTAGGGAGTGATAATTCCAAACAGCCAGTGTTAGGGGAGTGATAATTTCACATTTTATCACTCTGTGGCCTTCCTTGGGGGAGAGATAATTTTGCCTCAACCACTTGGCATGAATCAAGGAGCAAGATTTGGATGAGATTTTGAAGGGACAAGCCTATCATTCAAGTATCACTCCCTTATCCATTCTAATCAAATCTAATCTCTCATGATCCAACATATCCTCTCTTGATCCAACCCTTTATCCAAGTAGTTTGGCCTCCCAAATCCTGTAAATTGAGCTCATTCTTTGGATTTGAGACATGGAAAGAAAGCTTGAAGATGCCATATTTATTCTAGTCTCATTTTCAAGGGGAATGGAAGGAGAGATTAGAGGAGATGTTTCTATCAAGTCAGGTATGACTTGTATGTATTTATTTATGGCTTTCCATTCAATACAAACTTGGCATATTTATCCCAATTTAATTTCTTTCATGGTGAATGTATGGATGTTCCTATCATTTGATAGTTAGATATTTGTTTATACACTTGTTTCTTTGGAGAAGGTATTATCTTGTGCTTGTGAATAGGTCCATAATTCCATATCTCAAGGATAGGAGCTGGATCAACCTAGGAGCTGCGAGGACAACCATTGAAAGTGAGGTAGGTCATCTATCTCCTTTGTTTCTTCCATAGTTTGTATGCTTGTGTATGAACTAGGTCTAGGAGGATGTTAGTGTCCATTTGTTGACTTATGTCTTGGATTGGGGAATATGGAACCATTTTATAATGCAAGAGAAGTTCTACCTATCCGTAGGGATAATTTTCTACCACAGAAACTAGCGACCATACTAGGGATTTTCCCTAGCTTTATTATCCCTTTGAGTGCTTGTTTGGATGATTGAATCTCTTCAAGTGTGTGTTTTATTTTCAATTCTTTCCTTTCCTAATCATCATTGGGAAGTCCTTTGAGTCAAGAACTCAGGACAACTTCTTATCTGAGCAAGAAGAGTCATTCATTTGACTTTTTTGGACTTTATCACTCCCCAAAAGAAGCCCACAGAGCGATAATTTCAATTTATCACTCCCTTCTAGTTGTTTAGTGAGCGATAATTTCCATTTTATCAATCCCTGCTAGTCTACTAGGGGGTGATATTTCCCTTTTATCACTTTGTCTGTAAGGTCACAAGAGCAATAATCCTTGTCCTTTGTTTGGGGAAATTTTGATCCTTTATGGCTTGGTTTTTCTTGGTTTTTTGTCTCAAAACTCTTTTTGTGAGCCTTTGTTGCTTGATAGAAGCTTTGTATGTCTTTGAATTTAGTTTTTGATTGATTTTTTAGTCCTATTTGGCCTCTTTCTTTCCTTTCCAATGTTTGGAGGTGTGACATCAACCTAGCCTAACTTGATCCTTTGTTGAAGTTCACAACCTTCCTGATCTGATTCCTATGATCCAGTGGCATTCAGACCCCTCTAACCTTAGTTCTAAACCTCCCAAAAGTCATTTAGGTGTGTTTCAGACCCACTTGGTTGTGTTTGGAATTGATTTGATCGGTTTGAGATTTGATGTTGATTAGGCCATTTGCATTTTGGTTCTTGTTTGGGTGAAACATTGATCTCTATTTAGCCCAAGAACCCCATATCCCTATCACAACTCTTCATTTCCATCTGATTTTTCTTGGATTGAACATTAAAGGTATAAAAAAATCATCTTTTCATTGTTTGGTTTGTTTGGTTTGTAAATTGGATAGTTTTGGTTTTTGCAAATAGCAAGCTTTGAAGGTCTTTGTGTGATCCAAATCCTTTGAGCCTTGCTAGTTTGGGTGAATTGTTAGCATTCTTTGGCTTCTTTGGTATTGGTTCATTTTCAAAAGTTATTGGAGTCTTTTTATTTCAAGACTAAAGCAAAATATTTCCTTTTGAAGTTCCTAATGCAATTTGAAATCTCTTGAGAATAAAAACTTTCTTTGTCTTCTTTGTTCTTAGATCCATTGCAATTGACACCATATCTTGTTAATATCAACAAAGAAGATAACATTTCAAGCTTTAGATTCAATTTGGAAGTTTTTGAAAACTGTAAATATTTATGCATCTTCTTCGATTTTAGAGTCTTTACAAGTGAAATCTAATCTTATAGATTGAAAAAAAGAAATTTTATTTTGAGTGTTTTAATGCAACTTAGGAGTCTTTGAAAGAAAAAAAATTTCTTCATTCCTTTAGTTCTTTTGCAAATAGAACTAAAACCTTTAGATTCAAATGAAGAAGTGCATACTTTGATTCTTTGTAGAAGTTTTTGAAAAAGAAGAAAACAAGAAAATGTCTTTCATTTTTGGTGTTTGTTGAAAAGGGTTGACTCTTATTTTTGGATTCAAGTTTGTTTGTTTGGTTTGGCATTGATTTCCTCATTCATCAAAAAAATAAGTGAAAGATTGTGCATTCCATGAAAAGAGAAATATATTGCATTTCATTGGGTGTTTACATTGAGAATAAAATATCCCCTCTCTCTTTCTTAGATAGAGTTCATCGAAACAAAATCTTTGCATTTGCATTTAGGTGCATGGTTTGGAGTCGAGTCATCATACCATAATTTTCATATCCATGTACCCTTTGAGTAAAAAACATCCCTAAAATCAACCAACGCGCTAATAAAATCAATTAGAATGTTTTGTATATAGCACGCCAACAATAGTATAGGGATTAGAGCTTTTGGACTAGGAAAAGTGAGTAAATTGTCCAAGAGTTACTAAACAAGACTAGGAACACTAATGAGTGAAAATTCATTTGTAGAGTGAAGTGTTTGTTGGGAAAAATATTCAAATATAGGATTGAAGTGGTAGGAGAAGTCAGGAAGAGTGATTTGACCTGTCCCCAACACTCTCTCTTGGTGGGGTTATGCGAGTTAGGAAGTAATATTAGTAGTGACAAGTCCTCAGGGTGACACCACTATTTGAGTTGCTTCAGGTATAACATGTTTGTCTTACGTTCCTTTCCCATTTGTGGAAGCCCTCCCCCATGAATATTCTTCCCAACCACCAAGCATGAAGTGGTATCCTTAGTTGCTTTTCCTAGGTTATCTTCCCATGTGACTACAGTGGTGGTGTTGTTGGTACCTAAGGAAGACATGCAACACACGATTATGTCTCCTTAGGAGGGTCCTTGGTTGCATCTGTACTTGCACCTCTGGAATTCCATTGTAGAGTAGTTGTTTGTAACTCTCTCTCATCTCTTCATTGACGGCTTCATATCCCGTATTCGGAAGATCTCTTACCTACCGATTTCTTGGTTGATTACCTTTAGTTCTTGTTTAGTGGTGTGTTCTTCCCACATTCGTATTTGAACCTAGGAATCATTATTTTTTCACATTGGCTGACCGAGGTCTACGAAGATCTTGTAGAATGAAAGGGTTGGACCCTGAGCAGAAATATCCTCCACCTTCACAAAATTCACATAATTCTTCCAACGAGGGAACTATTAATGAAGGAATCCCATAAGAAGTTGGAAGTATTGATCCCTTTAATGATCACATTGAAGGAGAGGTTGAGACTATTATGGAAGGCTCCGTCCCTCTGGAAAATCCTCCTCTTACTAGAACTACTAATCTAGTACTCATAAAATTTCCTTCTACTAGATATTTTGACGCTTATTTCGCTTATCAATTGCCACCTAACACATGTCATAGGAATCCTTTGGATATGATTTTAACACCATCATACTCTTCCGATCGGTTGACCACATCACCCCTATTAACAACTACCACTATGGAAAATCCCACAGGAACCACTGAATTGACTATAGTGGTGGTGTTGTCGGTACCTAAGGAAGACATGCAACACACGATTATGTCTCCTTAGGAGGGTCCTTGGTTGCATCTGGTACTTGCACCTCTAGAATTCCATTGTAGAGTAGTTGTTGGTAACTCTCTCTTGGTTCTTCATTGACGGCTTGATACCCCATATTCGGAAGATCTCTTACCTACTGATTTCTTGGTTGATTACCTTTAGTTCTTGTTTAGTGGTGTGTTCTTCCTGCATTCATATTTGAACCTAGGAATCATTATTTTTTCACATTGGTTGACTGAGGTCTACGAAGATCTTGTAGAATGCAAGGGTTGGACCCTGAGGAGAAATATCCTCCACCTTCACCAAATTTACATAATTCTTCCAACGAGGGAACTATTAACGAAGGAATCCCCTAAGAAGTTGGAAGTATTGATCCCTTTAATGATCACATTGAAGGAGAGGTTGAGACTATTATGGAAGGCCCCATCCCTCTGGAAAATCCTCCTCTTACTAGAACTACTAATCAAGTACTCTAAAATTTATTTCTACTAGATATTTTTATGCTTATTTCACTTATCAATTGCCACCTGACACATGTCATAGGAATCCTTTGGATATGATTTTAACACCATCGTACTCTTTCGATCGGTTGACCACATCACCCCTATTACCAACTACCAATATGGAAAATCCCATAGGAACCACTATGTCTCAAAATTCCATCACTTCTCCTTTATGGGGAACTTCATTGGCCCAGAGTATCCCCCAAATTGACCAAGCCAATCCGGACTTACCATTTATGCACACAAATCCTCTTGCATTTTAATCAGGTCACACCTCTAGTTCTAGACAATTACCTAGGCTCACACTAAGTTATTTACTTGGTGTTTCTTTACCATATTACTCTATTCGAGCAACTTATCAAGGTGTAGCCTCAGGTCCTATTATGAATAGCTTGATGCAACCCTCCCTCCCTCAAGCATATAACTTTATGGAAGTCACACAGACTATTCCATCACTTCTTGAAACTACTCTAGTGGTGAATCCACCTGTATATTACCTACGAGGGAAGCTATGACTAGGGGGGAACTTGCGCCTAGGGGCCAAACCCTATTTTTTGGGAAACAACTAGTTTTAGGGCATACTTTTACTAGTAGCCAACCATTTATGGGAGGAAAAATTTCCCAACACGGAACCTCCATGGCTACCACTACACCCTTACATATTTTTTTACCATATCTGAGAGATACAAATGTTCCATGGGTTCAACCTAACTTGACGGGTATCCCTCCGCAAGGAATCCCACGTAATCAACTGATGAACACCTTGTTTCCTATCTCCCAACCCCCCCAAAAATAGTATATGGGAGGACCAACAAGTTTTAATATTCCATCCCAATCGATCTTAGTTCCTACTAGTATTTTGATGCCCCACCAAGATTACCAGTATCCTCAAGTTAACCAGTAGTTACCCTTTTTGTCTATGCTAGATCTGCTTTACCTATCATGTTTGACAAATGATCCCATACAAGATGCCCAATTATGGCCACCAATCCCCACAAAACTACCATCTTATATTCCAAAATTTGACGAGAAGCCAGGAGAGGATGCCAACAACCATGCGATGGCATACCATCTATGGTGTTCTTCCAATTCGTTAATGGATGACTCCATTCGGTTGAGACTTTTTCAGAGGACTCTCACTAGCATAGCTGCAAAGTGTAACATTGAATTACCGCAACACTTCTTTAGTGATTTCAATTCCCTTTCCATGGCATTTTTGGCACATTTCCAGTTACCAATTCGATATGAAGCAGGTACTGATCTTTTGAATTCGCTTAGACAATGCACTTCCACTCACACATTTGATCATATTCATGAGTGGAGATGGCGACGTCGATTAATTAAAGCCAATATTCCGAACCAGTTTTTGGCTAATTGGTTTATTAAGTCACTTTTTCCACCCATTGCTAGGGATGTCACTATGGGAGGTGTTGTTACTAAAGAGAAATCGACCAATCGTGCTCAATACTTGGATTTAGTATATTCCCAATTTGCCACATTATACGATTTGATCCCTAATGATACCCATCCTACCAATGATCCTTTAAGACCATTTGTAGAGCCTCATGCCGATGGTATTGTAGGTTCCGTAAAAACATAGTCTATTACCCAATCGACTTGGAAACAAAGCCAACCAGCTTGTACTTGATCTGAAAATTTCAGGATCTTTATAACCAATATTTGCATGTGAATGTTTAAATGATAAAATCCATTAAATAGGCTTAAATGACAAAATTAAAGAGAATATTTGAAGCACATAAACACATAAAAGAGAGATGTAAACCAAACAATGAAGACAAGAGCTGATAACGGAGTTCACCATTCTTGGGCTAGGTCTCTGGGCCGCTTCCAATGGGAAGGTCGATCTTATTAAATATTCAAAGGTTACAAATTGAGTTTTACGGAAACACTTCTGAGTTATGTCTTTCAAAATAAGAAACATACTGCACCACTGCATTCCTCTCGAAATTCTGAGAAAAATGAGTATAAACTCGAATACATTTTCCTAAGACCTCCTCTGATAGGAAAATCGAGAAACACTTCTGCAAATAAGACAAGATAGTACTGACTATGTACGGATTCTAACTTAGGATCCATGCCCATTAATGGCCTCTACGCCTTGGGAATCATGCCCATACCTTCCTCAGAGACTATGCAACTCTGCGCTGTGTATTTGGCTCTGAACTTCGAACTTTGAACATGAATGTGGCTTGGCATTTCGTGGCTCTATTATAGTGTTTTCGGAGCTTGCAACTTAAAAGGTTTAAGTGTATGTATCCACTAAATGGTGGGGCAATGCCCCAGTGGTAAGGCACAATGCTATGAGGGGATAGGTCTCGGGGCCAAACTCGCAGGCCTCTCCTCCTTGCTCGCTCTTTTGAATGACAGCGCATATAATATGTAACACATTTGATATGTGGTATTGTATTAAGGTTTCAATATATATATTATGGTTATTTTGTGATATGGTCCACGCTATAGTTCGGTGGTTGTATAGTTTGGTGGCATTTGATACCCTCCACATTGCTATGTTTTAACATATGGTTTAAATATATGTCACTCGGTGCTATAGAATGGGGGCCCCGGTGCTGGTATGGGGTCAATGGCCCCTTCCCATTTTACAATAAAACCTTTCAACCTTATAACTTATAACATTTAAACCATACAATATTTTATCCATGTTTGTTAAATAGCTAGTGGAGCTTTGTGGAGACCTTGGTGAAGGTTTTGGGTTCAATTCCCATGGCTCCAACCATCTTATAAACTATTTTTTTAAAATATTTTGAACCATTTTTAAACCACTTTTAACATTGTTAACCATCCTTGTCGAAATTTCAAATGCTGACAACTTCTTCATCCAGAGGCCGTTTCGCATGAAACGAGCGTTGAAGGAAAGCCGTCGATGAGCTATTTACCATGGTAACCTTTGAAATTATGTTTTAAGACTTTAAATATGTTCGACGATGAGATGATCCTCCTGGATCAAACCTTCCCACTTAGAAGCTCAGTGGACCACCAAAATCCAGAATCATTCAGAATTCAAGTGAAGACATGTTCATCTCACTTGTCCTATATCACCTGTCCATTCTTCTTGGAACCTGTAAATCTGACTCATCATGATAACAATCAACACTGCACTGATATTGTTAAGTACATTAATCTCTTTTTCAACAAGATCTTCATTCAATATTGTAGAAACAAATCATATACTGTTGATCATTAATAAGTTCAACATCAAAATTGAACATGTGAAAGAGATTGTACTTATATCATGCTTATGCTTTATCATAGGAACACTATAAACCATAATAGATGTATTTTGATGCAATGGTACTTCCTTTTCATGCTTAGATTCTTTTATTCCTTACATTGCATAAATAAAAAGTGCCTAATTCCAACTTGCATTAACAACCCTTTTCAATTGTTGTGTAGTTCCCAATGATTTGTCATTTTTAAATGAATGTGAGTGTACTATGTACTCAATTCCTTACTTAAACAAATGATACTGATTATGTTATCTATACAAGATTTCCTTTCGATCATATAAGTATGGGATACCCAACATAATTCCACAGACATCTAGTGCAACCATGTCAAATTCAACTTCAGCTACAAACTTGGATGTAATTGCAAATGTTAGATCACATTGTCTTGTTACTTGTAATCTTTTATCTTTGCATACCCAGCCTAATGGATAAGGTTTCTTGTGTGGTTTTGTTGTTAATCCCAATTTCTTAACTACTTATTTTGAAATAAGATTAACTTAAGATCCATTATCTATGAGTGTGTCGATCTTAGTTTGTTTTGTGATTACCCTTATATGAAACAATGCATTCCTTTTTCTATTCTTAGAATTGTCATGATATTTAGAAGTAGAAGCACATTAAGAATCAATGTTAGAATCATTACCAACAATAGATTTACCTTTCACACCTATGATTGATATCTTTGTTTCGTTCTCAGAATCTAATCCAAAGTCCTCAACGATAACCGTATCTTTCTTCTTCCCTTTTCGATCCTTAAACCACTTCAGTTTCAATTCTGGATGTAGATTCCAACAATGTTCTGCATCATGTCCATCTCTTTGAAAATGTGAACATGAAATCTTTGTGTCCCCTTTCTTCATGGTAGCATCATGTTTTCTCTTTCCTTTATCCTTGACTTCCTTCAACTTATTGGATTCAACTGAAAAGAAATCATCATGAACATTCTTCCCTTTGGATTCAATGTGTGTGGCTTGAACACATACTTCATCCAAGTTAGTAGGATTAAACATAAGTATTGTATGATGCAAATAATGATGTAATCCACCTATGTACTTGAGAATAATTTCTTGAGTATAGAGAGGTATACCGAGTATTAAATATCTCTTTCTGAATTCTTGTGTGTAATATTTCACACTTTGACCCTTACCTTGCCTCAGATTCTGCCAATCCATCATTGCTTGCTATATGTAAACCAATGGATAGAACTGCTTCTTTAATGCTGACTTGAACTCATGCCAAGAGGATATAACATTTCCTTTCGAGGCCAAATACTTTTGAGTTCTACTCTCCCACCATATGAGAGCGGTCCCTCCAAGTCGGAGAGAAGCTAACTGAATTTTCAAGTTATCTTCAGTAAACTTTTGAATCCTATAATAGACTTCTATTTGACGGATCCAATTATCTAATGTTTCAGCATTAAGTTATCCATTATAAACAGGTAACTAAAACTTAATATCAAGCTTTAATTGAGGTAGATTGAGATCAACGTTTTGTTTAGGTGAGGAATTTAAAGAACCATCAAGAAAAGATGGTCATGATGGAGGAGTTCTAAGAGGTTCCTCACCACCTCCTTCTTCTTTACCTTTTGCATGAGAAGAACCACCTTGTTCTCCCTTATTCCGATCCTGATAAAGTTCTTGCACCATACTTTGCATCTTCTTGAAACCTTTAAGAAAATCCCCTTCACAAGGAATTGAAGAAGTCCCATCATCTCCTTTTTCTGAAGCCATTCTCCTTCTTCTTGAGCCAATATCTGGATCAAACTCTTAAATATCTCCTTCACTTCTCTGAAGGCTTGCTCTTGTTAACATAAACAAACTCACAATGTAATGGTTAAGCTGCTATGATACCAAACTTGATCTGAAATTTTCAGGATCTTTATAACCAATATTTGCATGTGAATGTTTAGATGCTAAAATCCATTAAAGAGGCTTAAATGAAAAAATTAAAGAGCATATTTGAAGCACATAAACACATAAAAGAGAGATGTAAACCAGAAAATGAAGACAAGAGCTGATAATGTAGTTCACCCTTCTTGGGCTACATCTTTGGGCCGCTTCCAATGGGAAGGTCGATCTTATTAAGTCTTCAAAGGTTACAAATTGAGTTTTCTGGAAACACTTCTGATTTTTGTCTATCAAAATTAGAAACATACTGCACTACTGCATTCCTCTCGAAATTATGAAAAAAATGAGTATAAACTCGAATACCTTTTCCTGAGACCTCCTCTGACATGCAAATCGAGAAACACTTATGCAAATAAGACAAAATAGTACTGATTGTGTATGAATTCTTCCTTGGGATCCATGCCCATTAATGACCTCTATGCCTTGGGAATCATGCCTGTACTTGCCTCGGCTACTGTGCAACTCTATGCTGTGTATTTGGCTCCGAACTTCGAGCTTTGAACATGAACGTGGATTGGCATTTCGTGTCTCTTTTATAGTGTTTTCGACACTTGCAACTTAAAATGTTTAAGCACCTGTCAAGCACTCTATATGCAGATAAATTGTTACCAATACACACAGAGCATATGAAATTTATTGTCAACCCGAGAAAGTCTTTTATTTCAAAGGATAAGTGCACAATATATGCTTAAAGACCAAACCATTAGAAGTGAATACTTTTATCTTCTATCATCCATGTTCATCCCAAGAATCTATGCAATCCCAATTGCCTTCTAACTGCTACACTTCAATATCATGCATCAATAAGAAATGGTATCAGATCTAATCAACAATTGTAGGAAAGAAATCTCATTCGTATTCTAGAACAATCACTTGTCTGATCTAATCACTCTGGAAATCATAAAGCATAATTCTGAACATTAATCTGGAAATCCAATTGCAACAGATTAAATCAACTATTCTAAGAAATTGAATTGCAGAATGGAAATCAATGATCACAACAGAATAGATAAATTGCCAGGACTCATGGGATCACAAATTTAACTGTAAGATGAACACAGCTGTGTATAACTGCAATTGAAACGAATAAAGCAAACCTTACTCAGTCGACTGTTATTCCACACCATTCACCAATCTCACAGGAATATAATCTTTAACTATACTGAAAATCCACACAATAAATATTGCTGCTGCGTACAAAAGGAAAGAACAAAGCATCACACAACAATGAATTCAGAATCCTATTTTAACTCAGCAATCTCTGTGGAAGATGGGCCCAGCCTTCACACAGAGACGTTGGATGAACAACACGAATTCCTTAGCTCAGAAGTAACCCCTTATATTAACAGAAGAATGAGTACACTGTTTTGCTCGGCTGCTAATACAATGAATTAATTGTCTGCTGTTCAACCCCTGGGTCGAGGCAACTCCCCATATTTATACATACAAATCATAACATCTAATCCTATAATCAGGCAGCCATGAAGATCTCTGATCTTCAGGCGCCACAAATAACTAGCTGTTACAATATGTGGCAGAACATAAACATCCAGATATGAGAAAGTTATCATCTGACCCAAGAGTGGCGGTCCTTCCAGCTCACAGCTAGACTCGAGTAGCAACATACTTAAGATAGCAAATTCTGTTACAGCTTCCCTGTCACAGCTGCGCTTTAATTGATAATTCGAGCCCCAAGGATCCCTTTTCAAGCAACGAGCAACCCTTCCTTCATGACTTGTTCAGCCCCGTCTTCCTGCAGTCCATCTATCTCAACTATCTTCACAAATCGTAACATGTTAGCACAATTGAGAGATACACAGCTTTAATTATCACAATCATAGGCATTAATAAGATAAAACAATGATTAGTCATACCTTTGTAATTTGAGGGAATAAAGTGAGGACAACAGGTCTAACTAGCAAGATAAATGCAGTAAGATAGGGGCAGGAAAGATGTTTGAAGGTGATTAAAAAGGGCCAATTCTGAGCTCAACATCTCCCCCCAACTACCCTGTTGCATGTCCTCATGCAACAACCTGCATTATTCAAAATCTGAGTCCTGTACTGAGCTCTATCCATGGAGAGAGGAAGAATTGTAGGAAACTCAGGCACCTTATCTATCTTTTGAACAGCCTCTGTGATTAACCCAACATCTTCCTTCATCACTGTTCCCCTTCCACTGCTAATTGCTGATATCTGGAAATGCATTTAGTGTAGTGGGAATCTTCTTGCAGTCTCATTATGTTTTGCCTGGGGATTTAGAAGGCAATCCTTAATCTGAATCTAAATCAATAACATTCCCAGGAGGTAGAAGCACTGGTTCTTGTGGGGCAGTGGCTTCTAGCACATCTAAGTTTAATAAGAGAGTTGCTGGTTCTTGTGTAGCAGCAACATCCCTTAGGCTTTCTTCAGCAGCCACCATCATTGCTTTTAGAGACACTGGTTCTTGTGTAGCAGTGTCTTCCTTGTCCTTCTGCTGCTGAGATTGAATTTCTTTCTCATTGTGCAGCTCCTCTTCCAAGATTTCGGTGTCACCTGAGCACGGTGTCTGTACCTGTTCCTCTTCCCCCAACTGTGTATCGGGAATGAAATCCACTCCAGATTTATCTTTTAAATGAAATTCAGGAGCTCCTGTTGCAGCTTCCAAGGATGTTGGTTCTTGTGTAGCAACATCCTGGCTTGCCTCTTCATCCTCCTGTTGTTGCAATTCTTCTCCTAAGAGCTCTGTGTCATGGGATTCTTCTGGGGTTACAACCGAGAGTTCATCATTAAACTCCAGAGTCTTCTCTATTCCAGGTTCTTCTCCCATCTGTTTGGCCAATTGGACAAGTATATTCAGGTTTGCTGGTTCCTGTGTTGCAGCATCTTGTTCCAATTTATCACTGTCCTGCCCTTGAGCCTCTTCTTCCAAAATTTCTGTGTCCTGGGAGCATTCTAGGGTCATAGTATGGAATTCTTCATTGGCCTCCAGAGTGACCTCCATTCCCGGTTCTTCTCCCATCTGTTCTATGATCTATGTATCGTGGGAACACTCTGGGGTTTCACTATATTCCTTTATAAGCTCCAGAGCGTCCCCCATCCCATGTTCTTCTCCTACATGTTCCATACTTTCTGCATTGTGGGAAGTGGCAGCTTCAGCAAGGATATTTAAAAATGCTGGTTCTTGTGTGGCAACACCTTCTTTTTTCACTGCTTCCCCCACTGTGGCCACAGGCTGTTGTGCTGAATAAGTGTTAAGTAGAATTTTATGGCCTGCTTCCTTAAAGATCTCTCCACAGGTGGGGCAGAGTATTCGTTCATCCTCCTCCCTAGCTCTAGCAGAATCTGATTCCTCCACTTGGTTTGCAGCCTCTATCAATGTATACATTTTTCTTTCACCCTGTTTTCTGCAGGTTTCCTTCCAAGTTTCCAACTCCCTTCTAAGTACTTGGAGGTCTTCTTTTAGCATTGCGTTCTCATACAGAAGTCCTTCAATTCCAGGTTCTTCCTCCACTGGCCTTTGTGGAGCATCCATCGGTCTTGGTACAAGGATTGGGGGCTCAACCTGTGTCTCTACGGTTGCCCATCTTTTCCTAGCTGCCTCTGCTGCTGTGGCAGATCGAGTTCTTTTCTTTCTGATTGGTGCTATTAGGTTAAATTCATCGGTGGCT
This sequence comes from Larix kaempferi, assembly GCA_027924585.1. NCBI lineage: Eukaryota > Viridiplantae > Streptophyta > Pinopsida > Pinales > Pinaceae > Larix > Larix kaempferi. The sequence goes on from BSBM01000100.1 coordinate 2,954,860, forward strand.
CTCTTTCTCTTCTTCTGTGGCATTTTGTTTTGTGATTTTTCCTTTTGTGGTGTTTCCTTCTGTGGAGCTGGGACATAGGGAACCAAAGCTGAGGCCGAAGGAATATTTCTTTTCCCCTCATGCTGTTCTTCTTCAATCATAGCTCCTCCTCCTACCCACTCAGGTGAAGACTCAACTGTTATCAGCTCAATGTCTTCTTCCCTTGCCCTGGCTCTGTCATCTTCAGGTTCCATTGTCGCAGCAATTGATGATGCTCCAATTTCACCTTCTGCTGTCGGAGTTTCCCTATTATCCGGGTTTTCCATAAAGGTTTCATCTACACCATCGCCTAATGGCTCTGTTTGTGCCTCCAATTGTTCTCCTTCAAATGCAGTTTCATCCCCCAATGGTTCTGCTTGTGCCGGAGATTCATCTCCACCGCATGGCCGTGGTTGTTCTTCCTCTAATATAGGTTCATCCCCCCCAGATGGCCCAGCTTGTGCCCCGGGTTGTTGTTCTTCTACTGTGGTTTCACCCACCCCGGATGGTCCTGCCTATGCCCCTGATTGCTGTTCTTCTCCCATTTCATCCCTCCCCCCAACTTCACTGGAGGAACTCCGGACCTCCTGTGGTGGCGGAACCTGTATTTGCTGTAATGGGACGACCTGCAAGGGAACATGTTACTGGGGTCGGGTGATGAATGGTTCCCAAGTTATATGATGCTGGGCAAGGGTTCTTACAATGATTAATTTGATAAGGCCATGGTGGGTGAGAGGGGATAGTGGGTGTTTTGCAGACAAAACAAATGCCGCCATATGACACAAGTCGTGCAGTAAATAAAATGGAATGTTCAATAAAATGCAATGGCGGAGATGAGAAAGCAAAGGAAGTTCAGAGTTATACATAGTTTGATATCTACCTTCACAAGTAATGTACTTCTTGAGGAAGGCAACAAATTGGTCCCATGGCCGTGGCAGTGAGTTCAATGCAATCCCCCTTCTGGATGCTTCGACTTGCTCCCCTGGAAGTAAAAATTCTTCTCGTGCAACCGTTGCAGGGACTCGTCGGTTAAACCATGGTTTTCCCACCATCGGGATGGCTGTAACCTCGGATATAATGGTCTCAGAGACTTCTATACACAGCCCCCACACCGTGGAGTGAGCTTTGGTAAGATTCAAGGCAAATTGCAGGGCTGCGTCCTGATCGAATCCGTCCAGTTGCTCAAAGAATTCGAGCCAGCCGGTAGCTTGAAAAATGGCAAGAACTTGAAGATTTCACCTGAGTTCCTGGGTATTGAAAGGTTCATGGCGAACTGGAATCCCCATGGTACTGACTGCGAACTAAAGTTGCTATTCCACAGAGTCCAGGATCCCAGAATGGAAGTTGCAGCACAGAGAATGCACGAATCGTTGAGCGGAGACGTTGAGAGAGTGAGCAAATTTGGAAAGTTAAGCACAGAAAAGCGTTTGAAATTTCCATGCCGAATTGGGGAAGGTGGCAGTTATTAGTGTTACATCGTACGAGGGAAAGGTTTAATCAGGTATAATGGCGGTACGAGTGAAGGTACGACTAATATCGTTTAAATGATATCAATGCTTAATCACGTGATAAATGAAAGCCATACCTCATAAAACTGTGCGTCGGAATGCTGCGAAAAATGGTGGAGCATGCAGTTGGTGACGTCATGGAGCCGAACTCGTGCACAGTCAGACGTATGATCATGATGACTCGGATAAGGCAATAATTTCTTCCGCCGGTGAAACAAAAGCCATCGCGTCCTCGGGGTCGGAATGATGAGTTCGCCGGCACGACTGAGGTGAATCAGCACCATGATTAGCAGGTTTGGAACAATTCTTCTGTTAACACGGGAGTTACCACTGCAAGTTGCCAAAAAATGATAGCACGGCTGATGAAAAAGATGTTGCAGTCGCCAAAAAAAAATATGTTGCAGCCGCCGGGAAAGAAGTTACAGCCACCGGAAAAGAATTCACGACAGCCGGAAAAAGAATTTATGGTATTGGGGAAAATTACGGCTTTCACGGAAAAGTTTTACGATGGCAGGAAAAGATTACAGCTGGCGGGAAAAGTTTTACGACTGTGGGAAATATGTTGCAGTCTGGCGGAAAAGTTGTTGCGGCTACAGGAAAATGATTGCGGCTACCGGAAAATAGTTCACGTCCGTCGGAAAAAGTTCACAGCTGTTGGGTAAAAGATTTTACCGGTCGACGGAAAATGGTAACACAACCGCTGGGAAATTATGTTGCAGCCGCTGTGACATGATGTTGCAGCCGCTGGAAAGAAGGCGCAGCTGCTGGGGATGATTCACAGCCGCTGGGAAAAAAGGATTAACGGCTGCTGGGAGATGATGTGGCAGCTGCTGGGAAGTGAGGTGGCAGCTGCGGAAAAAGATGTTGCAGCCGCCGATGTTGCAGCTACCAGAAAAGATTGACGGCAGGCGGGAAAAAAAGGATATTACGGCTGTTGAGAGATGATGTGGCAGCTGCTGGGAAGTGAGGTGGCAGCTGCGGAAAAAGATGTTGCAACTGCCGATGTTGCAACTGCCGATGTTGCAGCCTCCAGAAAAGTAGTTAGAGCTGACGAGGAAAAGGATTTGCGGCCGCGGGGAAGAGGATTTTTACGGTTGATGGGAAATGATAACGTGGTTGCCGAAAAAGAGATACAGCTGCCGGAAAAGATGTTGCAGTTGCTGGAAAATATGTCGCAGCTGCTGGAAAATATGTCGCAGTTGCCGATTTTTTTTTTTTTTTGAAGCAAGGATGGCACAGGGAGATTTTCGGTTGACGGGCCCAATCTGATCGTTCTCCTGGCGCTTCCCTGAATTTTTTTGAAAAATGACAACAAATGAAAAGATCAAATGCAAAGGGAAAAAAAAACAACAACAATTATACTCTACAGCAGGAAATTATTTATGTACAGCAAATACGATTTTCAGTTTAAGGATTGGCAAAGGCAGAGAAAAATTCCTGCTCTGGTGCCAACTGATAATCTGGATCGGCAACAATTTGTGAAATGAATGCATCTTTCGAGATGGGATTACGATACAGTCGCAGTCTGTGGCCGTTAGCAAGTAATGGTATACGGTTTTCATCAGTGGTTACCAGGCGAACAGTGCCGTTGTCAAATACCCTGTCGACCAAATATGGACCCAGCCATCTTGTAGGCAATTTTCCTTTAAAATCCTTCTTGAATCTGGAGTCGTATAATAGTGCCCAGTCTCCTTCACGGAAGATTTTCTTTTTGATTAATCGGTCATGCCAGTTGGATCTCTGTTGCTGGAGCAGCACAGTCTGGTCTACTGCAGCTAACCGTTTCTCATCCAGTTCATTTAATTGATTCAATCTTCTCTTCTGGGCTTCTGTTACATCTAGATTCATTTCGATGGCTGTTTTCAGGGTCTTGATCTCAAATTCAATTGGAAAGATGGCACTCTTTCCATACACCAGATCATAAGGAGAAAACCCTGTGATGTTGCGCCAAGTTGTGCGATATGCCCACAATGCTTCTGGAAGCCTGTCAGCCCAATCCTTTCGATGGATTTTAACTGTTTTAGTAAGGAATGCTTCAATAACTTTATTAGTACTTTCCACCTGACCATTGGCCTGGGGGTGGTAAGGTGAAGCTATCCTATGCTGCACATGATACTTCCGGAGCAAGGACTCAAATTGGTGTGAGATGAATTGCGGTCCCCCATCAGTGACTACTTCCTTTGGTACCCCAAAGCGGGTAAAGATCTCACTGTATAGAAAATCAATCACCGCCTGGTCATTAGCCTTAGCCAAAGCTACAGCATCTACCCACTTGGTCATGTAATCTGTACACACCAGAATGTAAACCTTCTGCTTGGAAGGAGGGCTGATAGGGCCAACAAAATCCAATGCCCATCTATCAAACGGTTCTAGTACCACTTGGGGGTGTAAAGGCATTTGATCTGTTTTATTAGGTTGGCCCATCCTTTGGCAGCTGTCACAGGACTCATATATAAGAACATTCAACCAGGTATGCAATATATATATTTTGATAATTTCAAGTTAAACACATGAATGTCATTCATTAAATAAACAACCAAAAAAATTCTTATCCACATATAAGACAAGCCAAGAAATCATAATGATATAACCCACCAAAATCCATTAGAGTAATACTAACTAAATGCATTAGGTACACTTAAGAACACATTAGTTAAATACAATATTTACACACAAAATCATAATACACGGACACAATTTTACCATGGTTCACCCGAAACTTGGGCTATGTCCACAAAGGGAAGGTCAATTCTTCTTTTATTCAAGAGGCTAAGTTTACATCTACAACCAGATTGTTGCATTCGTCAATTTCCAACCTTCCCAAGGTTTTCTATCATTCTAGATAGAAATCTTTCTATCCATGAGAGGAAGTAAACAATTTCATTTTTCAATACTTTCTTCCTAGATAGAAGGCATACTGAAAATAACTACCAATCAGGCAATAAGGTATACAAGGGCTATTCCCTTCATCATCATAAATTTACCCAAATTCATCTCTAGTTCATTGTATAAATATAAACTAGCACAAACATAAACTTCACAAAATTAATTGTCCTTTATAAAATACCTACGACTGAATGAGCATTCCAAGATCCATACATTCACACCGAGTTCTACTCTTAGTTCTGTGAGCCATGCATCCACATAGATATAGATAAACTCAGTAGCAGTGATATATATTTAATATACAAAAATAAAGATCGCTACGTAATTAAACCATCAATAGCATTATGTATATCTGCTATATATTTATGTAATAATTTACATACAGAGATTTACACTCCAATTTGGTTTTTGCTTAAGGCCAACTCAACAACAGTTATATTTCTATGATATATATATATATAAATTAAACAACCCGAATTATATTCCCAAATAGATGCATAAATAAACCTTCAATAGCATGATATATATATATATATATATATATAATTAACATGTAGAGATCCAAACCAAAGTGGGAAACTTGATCCAAGAGGTCGCTTCCAGCATACTACCATAATTATATATAAAAAGAAGAGGATGGTGTACAGGGTCCTTCCACAAAACTCTGCGCAACAATTAAAATTTACCAACAGGGTGTATAATATTGTAACCACTAAACCTACTATGATCTAGAGATCACATATTTCGTGGAAGAGAGAAAATTTAGGTGATAGCATTCTACGGTTTTCACAACAGGAGCAATGGCCAGCATAGTTCTCAAGAATACGACCATATAAACAATAAATAGGAATCAATAGAACGCATTATCATAATGCAAACTTATAGTATCTTAACTAATAATATGAAATCTTCGATAGAAAAACTAAAGGGGATTTTAACTTAAAAGTTGTCCCTATAGTGTTTCTATGATGTCAATATATATATCAAATGTAAATAATACAACCATCAAGGGAAATCGATATTCACATACAGGAGGTAATGCCCAACCGTGTTTCTATGCAGCCAATATACATATCAAATGTAATTAATACAACAAGCAAGGTAGGGATTCGAAATTCACTTACATGATAACTCTATCTATACCGTGAGTGGGTTTAGCTTAGCATTGTTCCTTGACCGTTCTCAACACTTCTGGCCCACACTCGGGATTGGTGACCTCTGTTAGACGCTCAAAACTCTCTCGAGCAGCACTCCTCTCTTTGACCGGTTTTTGGACTTTTAACCTTGTTGCAGAGATCCTTCCTTCGCATAGATTATAATGCAAGACACACAGATGCAGTCAATACTGAAGTGTTGATACTACCCTATGCCAAGAGTTTTTAATACTTAGATCACAGCAATTTACAAGATTGTGTATCCCGTAAGGTAAAAATGCCCAGAGGTAGTTTACACTATCCAATGTAAAAATTCGCTGCTGCGTACCAAAACTTCCATTGCAGAAATCTTCCAGTACACTCCCCCCCCCCCGCTTTTTCCCGGTACCTCCTTCAGGTATATGTATTCCCCCTCCTTCTCCACCATCTATCCTCCTCCCTGTTTCCCCCAACATGCAGCTGTATGCTATTCTAGAAAAATCCACCATCGAAGGGAAGGTCCATTGGATCTAGTATCCAATGTGCCAAATGGAAGTGTTATTTAAATGCACCAGGCACTCAACTAGACATGCGAAATGGTGCCTTCCATTACGCAGACCACCTCCTGAGGTTATGGAATTTCTTTTTAAAGAGGGAGTCCATCATGGACTCGGCAGTCTAAGTGGAGAGGATATTTCCTAATAATTTAACAACTGTCAAACGGAGTTCCACCCGTTTTCACAAGTGGTGGGATTTCTCAAGTTTCAAGTTGCTTTCCCACGAGACATAAATTCGAACAACACTCCACTCCAGCCACTAGTTTAAACATATTCTTCTTCTTTGAAAAATAATAGTGAGTGTGTTTCCCCCAAAAAACGGTTGTGCTCAACCCTGTCACCAAAGGAATTTGATATTTACATAGGATAGGAAAACCAAATTTTAATCCGCGATTTTCGTTGCAGTTGCAAATTAACATGGTTCAAGACGAACTATACACAAGACATCTGAATATATATATATATATATATATATATATATATATATATATATATATATATAATTGTTTGCTCATATATATATCAAACTTGGACTTACTATTTTGCTGCCGCATAAAATAACAATTATCCTCTTCTTTCGTATTTATATAACAAATTTGTAAAAATGAACCTTGTATAACCTTGATAATTATACATATTTATTCAATGCTTATATTTATTTCCATATGTGTTTAATATCACATATTAATTCATTTTATACACATAAATACTATATATATAAAGGTATCTTCATCCTTCCTTAGCTTAGCTTCATTATTATTTAAAATATCATCCTATACATTCTTATATTTAAATTGAGATATCAAGTTTATATAATATATTTACCCTATAAGGTTTTCTTCTCAAGAATAAAATGTTATACTCTTGCCAAAAGGGTAACACCCTTCTTAAATCTAGCATCATATATTTATAGGTATACCAATACCATAAAGGTAATGGCTTATGCTAATAACCATATTATTTATCTCCTTTATCTTTTCAATATATTAAGTGTATATCTTGATATGAAACAAGATAATAAAGATGACTACTGAGTCTTGACTAAATATAATAGCTAGCTTTGATCATAAAAGGTAATAGGAGCTAGAATATTAACTTTGTGATTAATAATCACTATTGTTTACTTAAGATGATAATATGAATGACTTAAGGTGATCAAGTATACGTGTTTTGAGGAATTAAAGTGACTCCTCGTTGTCAACCACTGTTTTCTCTACACTACCCTTTACTTGTCGCTTTCCCCCTATTGGAAAGTTGTTGCTAGTTGTTCAAGTTGCTTAGTCATCAATTGTGTCTTGAGTCTTAAATAACACTTACAAACATAATAGTCGTTTCATGCTCCATTGGTGGGGCCTTATCCTTGAGCTCCTCACCAGGGCCGCTTACACAATTACATTTTACATTTACCAAAACAATAATAATAATAATAATAATAATAATAATTGGGGTCAAATTGGAGGGATGTTACAAAACCAAAGAGAAAGTAAAAGTTTCCCTACCTAATTTGTGGAGAGGACCATTACATGAAGGATTTCCCTCTTCGTGATGAAGTCACTAATTTCCTGAAAAGAAATTCCCAACCGACAGTATTAACTAACACTTTCCCACCTCAATAGTAGCAAATGATTGCTCATAATCCTTTGCATGGGGGAAATGGGAGTCATCCTCATCATGTAGAGACTTCCTCAACCGCTCAAGTCCTCATGTGCAATGATATGGTTGGATTAACCACGAGGTCACAGACATATGAACCTATTCCAGACAAGAACACTAATGTAATTCCTATGGAAAAAAACATCCACCTCCACTACCCCTCCACCTCCTATACCTCTCCAAATAGAGAATCCTATTCCTAACACAATGTTGCACCCACCAAAAATAACAATTTGAAAAGTGACATTTAATCTAAGTTCCCATGCTGCCAAAAATTACAATATTGTTGAGGATTGAGACCAAGCACCTTGTGCTATGTTGACTCTCGAAGTTTACAAAAATTTCCTAGTTAGTATAGAACCCTGTTGTTAGCTCTTGGAGTTGTGGACCCTGATACTTCCAATACTATTATGTTCAGCCTATAATACTTTAAGCCGAGGATTTCCCATCAAATTTCATTCCAAGTACATATGAAAATTTGTGGGAAAAATATCCATCATACCATTTTGAACAAGGATGCCTGTAACATCCCCTTCACCTGATCCAACCAGTAGAGGGGACATTAACTAAATCAAGGCCTCTAAATTTTTCCCCATAACCACAATTACGACTTTATACATCTAAAATGCATGTACATACATGGAAATAAAAACACACAGCAGAATAAACTCAATCCACACACACAACATGCAATTTGTAGGTATAGTTATCACATGAATACAAATAAAAATCATTGCACATCAAATACATACGAATACTTATCTTTAAGCAAAGAAGATCCAAGCAATTGGTTGTGTAAGAGTGATTTTCCACCCAACCATAGGAACTCTGTCCAGCATATACTCTTTCTGTTGAGAGGCCACCTGCAAGTTGGGCTACGAGGCCACCAGGGAAAAGGAAACACCTACAGGATTCTCTCTCTACACCCACAACCCACTATGCTCTCTATGCTTAGCCAAAAGCTCCAACGGAGATCTACATGGATCTCACTAAGCCTTCTAAGCCATATCACTCCTTCTAGCTGCCCCACACAACATAATGAAGGAATTTCCTTTTTCACTAATCCATAGTTCCCTCAGGAAATACAACCCTTATAGTGCTTACCATTGTGTGCAGTAAGATTCCAACCTGCTGTAAGCTATTGGAGACACTCCTGCAACATTAATCCATAGCTTCTCAAGCATCCAAAAGTAGCAGAACTGAATGGGTAAAGGTTCCTATATTTCCCAACCTCCATGCTCACCTACAACCATCTAGTTTCCCTTCCAAAAATGTAGCTCTATGTCCCAATTCGAATTTCTGGTTAAACACATTCTGCTAATGGTCATAAACAACAATGGAAAAAATTTCTACATGGTGTAGGAACATGCATGAGAGAATGATCAAAAGAGTGTTGAATCCAAGGATATGAGGTAAGGGTGAAAATACAACTGACATAGCTTCTGACCATAGGAGAAATAGGACTACTAACAGCTGGCATAACTGTCACAACCCCCATGCTTCAATAACTACATGAAGTGACTTTTCCCACTAACCTCACATGTGCATTTAACGATTGGATTTAATAGTCAAGAGAAGGTAATTGGTTCAATTAAAATCACATGGGAGAATGTTGGATGAGTTCTAAGGTTGACACATGGCACCAAAGTATTTAGTTTCCCATAGCCCCCCTTTCCTCTTCCCCTCTGGTGGAATCATAGCCCCTCTAATGCTCTTTACACATCCCTCTTGGACCATTTTATTAATTTTCAACATAATATTTACATACATTTTGAATTGGCATGATAATCCAATCATATGGTCCAAATAAAAATATATACATCATACATGCCTAGCAATTCACTAGTTGGGCCTTGGCCTTGAGCTCCACACTAGGAATCCATACTAGCATATTTACATCATTCACATAATTTTGATTAAATGCATTCCAAGTCAAAATTGGGGGTGTTAAAATCCCCCCCCCTTGGAATAACATCATCCAGAGTTTTTTTCTCAAAATCGGAACAAAAATGGGTATGCCTCTTTCATGGAATCCTCCAACTCCCACATAGCCTCATCGAGACTGAAGTGCTTCCATTGCACCTTTAGTTATTCGATGGATCGGTTCTATAGAAATGTTTCCTTCCTGTTTAGGATGCATAGTGGCTCAGTTTGGAACACTCTCTTTTGTTCCACCTGAATCACATCCCAATCAATCACATGGTTAGGATCATATACATATTTCTTAAGCAAAGAAACATGAAAAGCATTATGAGCTCTAGTATTAGCACGCAATGAAATTCTATATGCAACTGGCCCTATCCTTTCAATCACTTGAAATAGCCCAAAATATCTTAGAGACAACTTGGCACAAATTCCAAGCTTCAAAGAACTCTTCCTTGGCCTCACTCTTGTTCGAATATTCACACCATCATTTTTGTATTTTGCATGCTTGCATGCATTTGCATGCCACTACATGCATCCAGTCATCATCATGGTTGTCTTCCCAGCACTTGGAGCTCACTTATATCTCTCCAGAGCCTGTCTCTAGCCCTCAATTGGCCTCCTACCTACCTAATGCACCCTCTTTGACTTATCTGCTTAGTAAGTGCACCCTTCTCACCTACCACTATCAGTTAGAGCGCCTTTACTCACCTACCATCAGTTATCGCTCAGTTAGGGCACCTTATCTCACCTACCAGGAGTTATCATTTAGTTAGTGCATTGATTGAGTAGTTCTTTCACTGATTGCTCATTCTGAATGCTTATAGCTTCTGGTTAGCTAGTTCTGTAGTTCCACTTGACTATTTGATAGCCTCATGTGCCCCCCTTGGAGTCTCCATTCCCTGATTTATGCCTAGATGGTTCTGTTAGACTCAGTTAGACACACTTGATTGACTATTACCATTTATGACTGATATTGTTGACTGGATGATGTCTCCATTGTTATCCAAGCTAGAATTTGAGTTAGACAGCCTCATGCACTCCACATAGAGTCTCCATCCCTTGATTTATGGCCAGATAGTTCTGTTAGACTCAGTTAGACACACTTGACTGACTCTTACCACTCATGACTGATACTACCGACTGGATGATGTCTCCATATTTATTCATGTTAGACTATGAGCTTAGAATTCGAATGCCCTACCGAGCTAATTCGAATCATATATGATGCCTCATCATTGATTATTGTAGTACATTCTCTACATTCATTATTCATTGTATGATATTGACATTGTCCATTATTCTATGTTTATGAGTGATTATTGAATGGATGCTTCTTCTTCTTTGCAAATAATCTTGAGAGTTAGATTGTGAGTTTGTTATAGTTGCTAGATCCCTGTAGATTATCACATGGTATCAGAGCAGTAAGAAGCTATTCGAATTGCATCCATTGCAGCATTTCTTTGAGCAGCTATCTTTTCACTTGTGCATCAGAAGCCTCTGAATTTCCACAGCAAATCCTGGTGCTATTACTTAAATTCATTGGAGAAATCTAGTGAGGTCTAGCTAGGTGTGAAGGACTTAGTCTATGTGCCAAGTGTCCTTAAGGTAGTGTTCAGTCGAAGTGTAGCATTCTCCATCAACAAAAATTCTCTTGTTTTGCAGGTTTATTCACTCGTTCAGAATTTTCTTCAACTATTCAACTTTCTCTGTTTTAGATGGATCTAAATCTTACATCTTCCAACTATTTTGAGTGGAAATCCAAAATGAATCTCTTCATGAGATCAAAGAGATTCACTTGAATACTCAACGGAACGATGGTAGAACCTCTCAGTGCAGTTGAAAAGTCCAAGTACTTGGATAGGCTTGATGAAGCAATTGGCCTGCTCCTTCTCTCAATTTTTGAAGATCTTCACTTCCATGTCATCGATCTTACATCTCCTAAAGAGGTTTGGGACAAGCTCGAATCTCTTTTTGGACCGAAAGATGATATGCATGGACACAAATTGGAGAATGAGCTCATATGTTTGAGTCCAGATAGCTTCAAATCTATTAATGCCTTTCTTACCAAGTTCAAAAGCTTGATATCACAATTGAAAAGATATGAGATAGTGAAAGAAGACAAGCAGCTTATACTTTCCATTCTCTCAAAGTTGGGGGAAAACTTCTCAGTTTTTGTCTCTACTTTCCAGTCAGCTAGGTTGTCCATTCCAAGATGGAAGTTTCCCTCATTTGATGATTTCATCCAATCTCTTACTCAAGAGGAAGAAAAGTTGAACTCTATGGGAATGATCAAACCAAAATTGGATTCTTCCCTTACAGTTGCAGAGAGAGCGAATGGTAAAGGAAAGCAAAATATTTTTGACAAGAGATCGGATGATACAAAGCATATAGATACTCCATATCAGTCTGATGGGGCTTCGAACTCAAGGAATACTAAGCATTCTTATGTTGATGTATATGTAACTTCGGAATGTATTTCATCTGTATATTATATTTATATTTATTGTACCCTTATAAGAGATGTATTATTCCTCTATAAGGAAGTGTCGTCATGTGGATTGACAAGTGTCGCAAGTGTGTGTACTTGCCGATGGGTTATTAGACCACCTTATGGGGTCGGCCCTGATTAATATATAATATAATGTGGGTGTATCAAAGTATACAAGTCGGCCCCAGTAGGTCACTGGGCAAAAAGGTGAGTATAAATAGAGATAGGAGATCTCTATTTTTACTCACTCGGAAAAGCAACTATCTCTCTCTCTGAAAAGTGGCGCACTAGTGAGGAGGAGGAGGATCATCTGCTAGGAGACTATCTCAGTATTATTTGGTTGTATTTTGGTTGAGCCATTGCTCTCTCTATCTCTGAGGAAGTTGTGGGGTTTTTCACCTTAGGGTTTTCCCCACGGAAACTCTGTGTCTCTTGTCTCTATGCTTTTGATTCTTGTGATGCTTGTGATGCTTGTTATATTATGATTGTCATGCATTGATATACTGTAGATGTTATTCTCTCAGCAAAGATCCTATAGTATTGTGATTTAATACTAAAAATTTAACATGGTATCAGAGCTTAACTGAGAAGAAGACATTTTGCAGTGACGGAAGCTTGTATTCCTTGTTTATTGGGTTTCTCTCCATAGATTTTTAAAATTCAGTATAGTAGATTGGATCTACTCATCAAGGCGCATCTATCTGTCCAATCAGATTTCAGTTCCGAGCATTTTCAAATTTGGCCCTAAAAATTAGGGTTTCCACAAAAATAGGAATTTCTGGAAATTGAAGGCATAGCTGGAAGCTCCTTGCAAAAATCGAAGGTTTGAGCTTTGGATCGAGATTTTTGGCTGGGTAGATCTCCGGGAAACTCAAACCCTAATTCAGGGCTCTCCCCAGTGAACCCGGGAGGACAAAAAGGCAATTTTGAAGGGCAAGACTTTGCTGATCTCAATTTCTGAATATACTAGGATGATCAGCTCTCCAAGGCGCATCTTTCTATCCTTTCAGAATTTTGAAATTCACATTTTGAATTTTTAGGGTTTCTCTGACAAACCCTAATCCGGGACCAGATCCAGTTTTTCAGCACTTCAAGTGGTAAGTTCTAAATCTTTTCTATTTCCATTTGAAGTACTCTTAAATATGTCTCTTCACACCAAGCTTGAGGATAAGCTTGAAGGGGCTGATAACTTCCGAGCCTGGAAGTATAGGATTGGGTTAATCCTGGAAGAGAATGAGTTGGACTCATATGTGAAAGAAGACATCCCTATCCCAGAGGATGAAGAAGCCAAGGCATTGCACAAGAAGAACTTGGTCAAGGCAAAGAGAATCATTGCTAATTCTATCAAAGACCATCTCATACCTCATGTGTCTTCTCTTAAGACACCCAAAGAGATGTTTGAATCTTTGACCAAGCTATTTGAAGGAAAGAACATAAATCGGAAGATGACCCTGCGGAACCAATTGAAAGCAGTGAAGTTTCAGAATGGAGAAACCATTCAATCTTACTTTTCAAGGGTCTCTCAGATCAAGGAACAATTAGAAGCAATAGATGAAATGGTGGAGAATGGTGAGGTGGTGATGACTACTCTAAATGGCCTACCCAGGTCATGGGATTCCTTTATTCAAGGAATTTGTGCAAGGAAGAAGTTGATCTCTTTCAGTAGACTTCGGGAAGAATGCTCTCAAGAAGAAGCTAGACTTATAGCTCGTGAGGAAAAGATCAAGCTCTTGCAGCTCACACCAAAAGAAGCAAAACCAAGAAGGATCCCTCTCGCCTCAATATATCTCATCAAAAGAAGAACAGGAAAGACCTAAGATGCTTCACATGCAATGAGAAGGGTCACTTTGCTTCAGATTGTCCTAAGAACAAAAGGGATAATAACAACAACTCTAGTAAGAAGAAGAAGGGCAGCAAAAGAAGGTTTCATGCTCATGCTGCCGAAGATGATGAACCCCCAAAGAAGAAGGCTAAGGCAGAAAGTAGTAGTGATAATGACTCATCAAGTGAAGAAGAGTATGTTCTGATCTCTGCACTCACTAGTACCATCTCCCATGGTTGTAATGATTGGTTGATTGATAGTGGGGCTTCCAAACACATGACTGGGTTCAAGGAATCTTTTGTGAACCTTTCTGAACATGAATCACCCCATAAGGTGAAACTTGGGGATGATTATCAATACCCAATCAAAGGAAGTGGTGAAGCCTCTTACAACCTAGATTCTGGAAAATCTCTGAAGATGAAGGAAGTCCTCTATGTACCTGGGCTCAAGAAGAACTTACTCTCCATCTCTGCTTTAGATGCAAAAGGTATGAGGGTTGCATTTGTTGATGGCCAAGTACTAATGTGGCCAAAGGGAAAGACTATAGATGATGCAGTAGTGATTGGAGAGCAAGAGGGAGGCTTGTATAAATTAAAGGGTCAACCTGAACATGCCATGGTACATGAATCCATGGAGCCAAGTGAACTTTGGCATAGGAGACTTGCTCACATACACTATAGAGCACTTCCAATTGCAAGCAAGGCTGTAGAGGGTCTTCCTGAAATCAAGACCAAGCATGAAGGTGTCTGCAAAGGATGTGCAAAAGGAAAGAACACTAAGAAGGCTCTCCCAAGCAGTGAAAGCAAGGAAAAAGACATTCTGGAAATCATCCACTCAGATGTATGTGGCCCCATGTCATCCAGTTCCCTAAGTGGGTATGTTTACTATGTATCATTTATTGATGACTTCTCCAGAAAGACTTGGGTATACTTCTTGAAAGGAAAAGATGAGGTGCTTGACAAATTCAAGGAATTTAAAAACTTGATGGAGAATCAAACTGACAAGAAGATCAAAACTTTCAGATCCGACAATGGTGGAGAATTCACCTCAAATGACTTCAAGAAGCTTTGCAATGATTCAGGGATTAAGAGGGAGTTGATTGCTCCTTATAATCCTCAACAGAATGGATTTGCAGAAAGGAAGAACAGAACTATCATGGAAGCAGCAAGGGCAATGATGCATGACCAGGATCTTCCTATGCATCTATGGGCAGAAGCAGCTAGAACAGCTGTATATGTACAGAACAGAACACCCCACAAGATATTGGACAACAAGACACCAGAAGAGGTCTTTTCTGGTAAGAAACCTGAAGTCAGCCATCTCAGAATATTCGGTTGTCCAGTATATACTCATGTCCCAAAAGAGAAGAGGACTAAGCTAGATCCTTCAGGAAAGAAGGGCATCTTTGTGGGATATAGTGAAAGCTCGAAGGCTTACAGAATATACTTTCCAGGATTCAAGAAAATTGATGTCAGCAGGGATGTAACATTTGATGAAAACTCAACATTCATCAAATCAAGAAAGACACCTACCGAAGTTTATGAAGAACCTAAGGAAACAAGATTTCAGGACACTACCATGACTGAAGCAGTTCCAGAAGTTGTACGTGAATTTGAAGATCCACAAGAACCTGTAGACCCACCCCGTGAGGATAACTCTCACAAGAGGAAACCTGTATGGGCTAGAGAGCTCATTCATGATGCAGAAAGATTTGGCATTCCAGAAGAAGAACACAGAGCAAAGAAGAGAACCAGATCACACACCAGTTATGTTGCTTTACTCTGTGACATCATGAACAAAGAGCCTTCCAGTTATGAAGAGGCAGCGGAAAAGAAAGAATGGAAGGATGCTATGATCGAGGAATACCAATCAATAATGAAGAATGATGTTTGGGATGTTGTCCCAAGACCTAAAGTGAAGTCTGTTGTGACTTCCAAGTGGATCTACAAAATCAAACATGCTGCAGATGGCAGTGTAGAAAAATATAAAGCAAGATTCGTAGCTCGGGGTTTCTCTCAGAAAGAAGGAATAGACTATGAAGAAACCTTTGCACCTGTAGCCAGGTATACTTCCGTCAGAACAGTACTTGCCCTGGCTGCAGCAATGAAATGGAAGATACACCAGATGGATGTCAAGACTGCTTTCCTAAACGGTGTAGTAGAAGAGGAAGTATATGTGGAACAACCACTCGACTTTGAAATACATGATAGGGAATCTTATGTATGCAGATTGAAGAAAGCCTTGTATGGCTTGAAGCAAGCTCCCAGAACCTGGTATGGTAGGATGGACAGTTTCCTATCTAGTTTGGGCTTTACCAAGAGTAAAGCGGATTCCAACCTTTACTACAAGGTTGAGGAAGGGAATCCTGTGATTCTACTACTGTATGTGGATGACCTATTTGTGACAGGAGATGACAGAATGATTGCAGATACCAAGAGGAAGCTTGCAGCTGAATTCGATATGAAAGATTTGGGAATGATGCACTATTTCCTAGGTATGGAGGTGTGGCAGAGTGCAGGTGGGATCTTCCTTGGTCAAGGGAAGTACACAGTAGATATCCTGAAGAGATTCGGGATGATGGATTGCAAGGCCATGGCCACACCGATGGCATCGAATCTGAAGCTTCTATGTGATGCTTCATCTGAGCCAATTGATGTCTCTATGTATCGTCAGATGATTGGGTCCCTGATGTACCTGACGAACACGAGACCAGACATTTGCTTTGCTGTGAACACATTGAGCCAGTTCCTGACAGATCCAAGGAGTGTTCACCTGGTTGCTGTAAAGCATGTTCTGAGGTACCTGAAGGGTACAGTGGATTATGGGCTCAGGTATGAGGCGAATCAAAAGTTTAACCTGCAGGGTTATGTTGATTCAGATTGGGCTGGCAGTGCTGCAGACAGGAAGAGCACATCTGGGTGTTGCTTCAGTATGGGATCAGGTGTGATCTCTTGGTTTAGCAGGAAGCAGTCCTGTGTAGCACTGAGTACAGCTGAGGCAGAGTATGTTGCAGCCTGTTCAGCTAGTTGTGAGGAAGTATGGCTACGAAAGCTACTGTCTGAGCTATTTGATCTCCCGTTGGAGGCTACTGGTATCTTCTGTGATAACCAGAGTTGTGTGAAGCTGTCCGAGAACCCAGTGTTTCATGACAGGTCGAAACACATAGAGATCAAATATCACTATATCAGGGATATGGTGCAGAGAGGAGCTGTGAAGCTCCTGTATGTTGCGACGGACGAGCAGATTGCAGATGTGCTGATGAAGCCACTAGCCAGAGTGAAGTTCGAGTACTTCAGAGAGAGGCTTGGCGTTCTTCAGATCGAGGACACTTCGAGGAAGAAGTGATGGACACATTTGCTGAAGCCATTCCAAGCATGTTGGAAGGAGGATCCTTCACATGGCTGTGGGTGTAAGCGCTGGATGATGAGCATCAGGATGATGTTCTGGTTTCTGCTTGGATATGATCAGTTGGATCATTTTATGTATGTATGTACGCATCATGTGGATGCTGGATATGATCAGTTGGATCATTTTATGTATGTATGTACGCATCATGTGGATGATGGATATGATCAGTTGGATCATTTTATGTATGTATGTATGCATCATGTTGGATGCTTGGACCATGTATCTGTATATGTATCAGGTGGATACATTGTATGATCAGGTGGATCATGTATGGTGATATGTATCATGTATTTGTATCTGTATCAGGTGGATACATTGATGATCAGGAGGATCATGTATGATATGTATCAGGTAGATACTTGGTATGCATTAGGTAGATGCATTGATGATCAGGAGGATCATGTATGATGATATGTATCATGTATTTGTATCAGGTGGATACATTGATGATCAGGAGGATCATGTATGATACTTGGTATGCATCAGGTAGATGTATTGATGATCAGGTGGATCATGCAGCAGGATGTTGCAGTGGTGATCAGGATGATCATAGATGATGAGCTTCAGGATGTTGCTCCAGATGACATGCAGCAGGATGTTGCAGTGATGATCAGGATGATCATAGATGACGAGCTTCAGGATGTTGCTCCAGATGACATGCAGCAGGATGTTGCAGTGATGATCAGGATGATCATAGATGACGAGCTTCAGGATGTTGCTCCAGATGACATGCAGCAGGACGTTGCAGTGATGATGATCAGGATGATCATGGATACATCAGGATGATGTATGGTGAGTATCAGGTTGATACTCTATGGCCATGGATCAGGTTGTGTAGATGAGCATTTAATTCGTTGCCCTGGGAGATTTGCAGATGGTCTTTCGAGGTTTTGCCTATGGCATGTAATTCGGTGCCCTGGGACATCTGGCAAATGCTCTTTCGAGGTTTTGCTCTGGGAGGACATGTAATTCGTTGCCCTGGGAGATCTACAGATAGTCTTTCGAGGTTTTGCCTATGGCATATAATAGCGCCCTGGGATATCTGGCAGATGCTCTTGCGAGGTTTTGTCCTATGGCATGTAATTCGTTTCCCTGGGAGATCCGATAGGTTGGGCTGTGTGCCCGTAATCAGTCCTGGGATGCTCTTGCGAGGTTTTGCCATGACCACATGTAATTCGTTGCCTTGGGAGATCCTATAGGTAGATCTGTATGCTCGTAACAGCCTGGGATGCTCTTGCGAGGTTTTGTGGTGAGGTCACATGTAATTCGTTGCCCTGGGAGATCCTATAGGTAGAGCTGTGTGCTCGTAACAGCCTGGGATGCTCTTTCGAGGTTTTGTGACGCACGTAAAAGTCTTGAGGATTCCATAGTATGGCCAGTGATGACGAAGACCTGCAGGTGGTGGGCCTACATCCAGTATGAAAAAGGACTGGCTCTGTAGAACTTCCTATGACGAGTAGAGACAGAGATTGGTTGAGATAGTAGCAGCAGTGACGATGATGATGACGATGCATCGATGACGATGATCCAGAGAAGAAGACTTGTCTAGCTGATCTGTGTCGAGAAATACCTTCCTAGTTAAGAGGGAGTGTTGATGTATATGTAACTTCAGAATGTATTTCATCTGTATATTATATTTATATTTATTGTACCCTTATAAGAGATGTGTTATTCCTCTATAAGGAAGTGTCGTCATGTGGATTGACAAGTGTCGCAAGTGTGTGTACTTGCCGATGGGTTATTAGACCACCTTATGGGGTCGGCCCTGATTAATATATAATATAATGTGGGTGTATCAAAGTAGACAAGTCGGCCCCAGTAGGTCACTGGGCAAAAGGGTGAGTATAAATAGAGATAGGAGATCTCTATTTTTACTCACTCGGAAAAG
Organism: Larix kaempferi; assembly: GCA_027924585.1. NCBI lineage: Eukaryota > Viridiplantae > Streptophyta > Pinopsida > Pinales > Pinaceae > Larix > Larix kaempferi. Next base: position 2,974,147 of record BSBM01000100.1, read on the forward strand.
CAACTATCTCTCTCTCTGAAAAGTGGCGCACTAGTGAGGAGGAGGAGGATCATCTGCTAGGAGACTATCTCAGTATTATTTGGTTGTATGTTGGTTGAGCCATTGCTCTCTCTATCTCTGAGGAAGTTGTGGGGTTTTTCACCTTAGGGTTTTCCCCACGGAAACTCTGTGTCTCTTGTCTCTATGCTTTTGATTCTTGTGATGGTTGTGATGCTTGTCATATTATGATTGTCATGCATTGATATACTATAGATGTTATTCTCTCAGCAAAGATCCTATAGTATTGTGATTTAATACTAAACATTTAACATCTTAGAAGGGAAATACCATGTGCACCTATTGCTCTAGAGGTTTTCATCCTAAGAGTTATTGCATGAGGAAGACTATAGATTTGATGGCTCAGTTACTTGAGAAGAACAATCTTCCTGTACCAGCATGTGCAAGAAAGAAATATCCTAATACTGAATCTTCTAGATCTGAAGGCAAAGAAAGATGTAATGCTCTCATAGAAAGTGCATCAACTGATTCTTCTTTCATCATAGATTCACGAGCATCATGCCACATGGATTCCTCCAAAGATCTCTTCTCTAGTTTCGAAAGCTCCATTGGTCCTTCAGTCAGTTTGGGAAATGATGCAGAAGTCTCCTCTCATGGGATTGGAAGAATCAATCTTAATCATGGTCACTTTTCTTATGTGCTTTATGTTCCTTCTCTTGCACCGAATGTCCTTTCAGTGTATCAAATGACTCATACTGGAGATCCCAAAAAGGTGATCTTTACTCCATATGAAGTAGAGGTACAAGACATGGTTTCAGGGGAAATCATTGCAAAAGGAGTTGCAAATCATGGGACAAGACTCTATGAGTTTTCACACTTCTTTCCCCTATCAAAGAAGTCTTCTCTTCACTCTCATACTCATGAAGAGAGTAGACTATCTCATCTCAACCACAAGATTGAGAAAAAGAGGACTCTTGAAGAAGTGCGAATGTAAGATCCAACACTTGTTTGTCCAACTCCTACTTCAAAGTGGGCCTCCACTACTACATCCTCTTTTGATCTTAATGAAGATCCATCATCATCTAGTCCTTGTTCTTCTATTGATTACAGTCATATTGATTCAGATGAGGACTACATGCATATTCTGGAGCAGTTTCATGACATCAATTCTTTTGGATATGTTCCTCCTTCAAGTGATGGTGAGTCAGTTTTACTTACTCCTCCTCTTGATATTTCAGAATTTGCATATGATGATCCAATTTTACTTGCTTCCACTCACGAGATTTCAAATTTAGAGTTTGGATGTGATGATGCATCTTCACACTATATTGTGGATTCAAAAGATGGTGATGATGATGATAGAATGCTAGATCCATATCCACAAGAACCTGAAGGTCTAGCAATTGGTGATGAAGATGAGTGAATGGGAGATCTAGATCCACAAGAACCTGAAGATCTCTCACTTGATATTCCTCCTCTTCCTCGATGGGCAGCTACTACACTCTGATCTATCGATGATTTGGTTGGTGATCCACATGATCGTAGAAGAACTAGATGATATTTTCAGAATGGAAGGTTTCATCCTTCTCACATTGTTGATCCCTCTCAGATTGATCAAACCTTCTTTGGAAAAGAAGGACACTTACCTCCTTTAGGTGTGGGTGATGACATCTTATTTTAGCATCCTTCAATCTATTTTGAGGGAGGTATTTCTTCCCACTGGGTTTTCCCTCTTTCCTCACTTAGTTTATTTAGATTGATTGTACGGGGTGACCTTTGGTCTTAGTCACCAGGGCCCTATTTTTTTATTTCAGTTATTTCCTCATAGTATAGCTTGCGAGGGGGTATTGGAATATTCACACCATCATTTTTGTATTTTGCATGCTGCACGCATTTGCATGACACTGCATGCATCTAGTCATCATCATGGTTGTCTTCCCATCACCCGGAGCTCACTTCTAGCTCTCTAGAGCCTGTCTCTAGCCCTCAATTGGCCTCCTACCTACCTAATGTGCCCTCTTTGACTTATCTGCTTAGTAAGTGCGCCCTTCTCACATACCACTATCAGTTAGAGTGCCTTTACTCACCTACCATTAGTTATCATTCAGTTAGGGCGCATTATCTCACCTACTAGGAGTTATCATTCAATTAGTGCAATGATTAAGTAGTTCTTCCACTAATTGCTCATTATGATTGCTTGTAGCTTCTAGTTAGCTATTTTTGGAGTTCCACTTGACTATTTGACAGCCTCATGCGGCACCCTTGGAGTCTCCATTCCTTGATTTATGCCTAGATGGTTCTGTTAGACTCAGTTATACACACTTGACTGACTATTACCATTTATGAATGATACTATTGAATGGATGATGTCTCCATTGTTATCCAAGCTAGACTTTGAGTTAGAAAGCCTCATGCACTCCACATAGAGTCTCCATTCCTTGATTTATGGCTAGATAGTTCTGTTAGACTCAGTTAGACACACTTGACTGAATCTTACCACTCATGAATGACACTACCAACTAGATGATGTCTCCATAGTTATTCATGTTAGACTTTGAGCTTAGAATTTGAATTCCCTACTTGGCTAAATCGAATCCTATATGATGCCTCCTCATTGATTATTGTAATACATTCTCTACATTCATTATTCATAGTATGATATTGACATTGTCCATTATTCTGTGTTTATGAGTGATTATTGAATGCATGCTTCTTCTTCTTTGCAAATAATCTTGAGAGTTAGATTGTGAGTTTGTTACAGTTGCTAGATCCCTGCAGATTATCACAACTCTAAGGTAGAAATGATCCCCAACACTGAATTCTATGTGCATTATGTTCTTATCTGCATAGCTTTTCTATCTATATTGGGTTGCCTTTAAATTCTGCCTAATTTTCAAAACCTCTTGTTCCATTTCCTTAAGCAATTTTGGCCCAAGTATAATTATTGTTACTCGATTATCCCATGTCATTGGTGTCCTGAAATTTCTGCCATACAAAGCTTCAAATGGACTCATGCCTAACGAAGTTTGTTGCCCATTATTATATGAAAACTCTACCAAGTGTAGATAATATTCCCACTTTGATGGTTTGTCCATCACATACATGCGAAGCATGTCCTCGAGAACTGGATTTACTCTTTATATTTGTCCATTTGTTTGTGGATGGTAGGTAGTGCTAAACTTCTGCTGTGTTCCCAAGTCTGCAAAATGGATTTCCAGAAATTTGAAGTAAATTTTGTAAATCTATCAGAAATTATTGCTTTAGGAAATCCATTCAATGTGAAAATTTCCTTCATAAAAATCTTTGCAATGGCATCTTCTTATAGGTGGATTTAACTAGGATAAAATGTGTTGATTTTGACAATTTATCCACCACAACCATGGTAGAATCATATAGTTTCATAGTCATTGGAAAACCTATAATAAAATCCATCGAAATTACTTCCCATTTCCATTCCGGAATTGGAAAAGGGTGCAACAAACATGTTGGATGTTGATGCTAATATTTCACTTGATGACACTTCATACATTTAGATATATACTCATTAATATCCCTTTTCATCCCTGGCCAACAATATTGTTTCCTAGGTGTAGCAATTGTTTTATGATATATTGGGTGAGCAAAATATGACATTTTATGGATTTCATCCATAACAATTCTCCTCAAGTCTGCTACATTTGGAATATAAATTCTATTTTTATAAATAAGAAATCCATCCTCTTCCAAATGATACCCTTCATACCTCTTTTCAAAATTATGCTGCTGTAATATTTCTTTTATTTGCACATACAATTCATCTTCAACAAGATAATTGGCAATATGCAGTTTTAAATATGAATGGCAAGTTGTGATGGCTACCATATGAGTTTCATGCAAATTTCTACTAAGTGAATCAACCACTTTATTTTCTTTTCCTTTTACGTTCTTGATTTCAAAATCAAACTCACATAAAAATTGTTAGGTTCGATGTAATCTTCAGTTTTGTGGATAATTTGATACAAATGACATATGTCTTCATCATGATCATCAAGTTCTTCGCAGGGTTTTCCTTCAGATGGGTTGATAGGAACAATTCATTTTTTCCCATCTCCTTTAAGCTTAATTCGTTCTTTCTCCAATGAAATATAATCTTTCAATTTACGTCTGCATGGTCATTCGACTAATGCTAGAAAATATTTGGCCCCTTCTCTTGGATCAATGATTTCAACATTGATATGGGTATTGATGCCCATGATTGAAGTTTTGACATTTCTCCATACACCAATGGGTTCAATGAGTCATTGGTCAGATAATTTGAGATATATCATGGATTCTTCCAATCGTGGTTGACCAATAATTTCCCACGTCGATCTAGTCATGACGTTTGCTTGTGATCCAAAGTTGAGGATGAATTGCGAAATTCGAAACTTTTCGACTTCTAGGTCAATGAGGGGATCCATATCAGCTTTGTCTTAGTGATTCAAACTGCATAACATTTTGGTAATTTTTACATTTTGGCCATTATTTATGATTAGATGCATTAAGGTGATTAACTTTTCCACAACTTCCTCTAGTGTTAATAGGTGAAACAAGACATTAAGTATTTTGCTTTTATTTTATTCCTTGTTTTCATCAGATGCTAGTTGTGAGAATATTTCTGAGGCATTTTTGAATATATATTTTTCTTTGAGGGATTAGGATAATCTTGCAGTGTATTGTGCAGTCGAGTGACATGAGGGTTATCCTCCCCAGTCCTTGTGCCTTGCCGTGTAATTACATGCATATTTTTAGTGTTACACACTTCAGTTTTAGAGACACACAATAAAATATTAACTATTTTTATTTTATTAAGGCCGTATAACATGACGGGGCACTCTTCAATATTGTGCTCCCTGACTCCACACTTAGTACAAAATTTTAATTTGGTCTTGTCCTTCCATGGACAGTCGGGACTTAAATGTTCTTCACTGAAACATACATAGCAATGTGGTCGGTTCCAACCTGGTGGTCGAAACACCCAATTATTGTAGTTTCTTGCTCGACCATTGTATCCTCCTCATCGGTTATTTCCATGATTGCGATGGTTGGTATTATGATTATCCCATTCTCGTTGATTGACTCTCTGTGTCTGATAGGTGGTGTGGTGATTTGCTTTAAATTTCAGATTCTTTATGCATTATGTAGTAAAATGCTGTGTCATCTGACAAATTCCACACAAATTTGGCTTGACATTATCAACATTGTATGGGTAGTCTGTCATCGTATGGGGCTCAAATATTTCGCAGATATCACAAAAATATGTCATCTACATCATTTGGACATTTTTTTGGCTACCTTTATTCAAGAAAGATGTTCAGTTGTTCCTCTAATAGTCTCATTTCTCTTAGCTAAAAGTTGTAATTATTCTAATAAGTTCTCCTATCATCATAAGGAAAAGTGTCTTTCATGTGCCCTTCATTAGAGCATTTTGTGCACCATATATCATTGTGTCGGAGACTCAAATGTTGCATCAATTTTTCCATCCTCTCAAGTCTATCATGCAATTCTCGATCGATGGTGTGACTTGAATGGTTTGAATTTGATTCAATTATCAATGCTTTCTTCAGGTCATCTTCATAAACTATGTAATCATACATCAGCAGCGGAAAATATATTTTCTCGGCTAGGTCGTCGACAAATAATTGGATGGCTACAATAGGGTTGATTTTGGTGAGCATTTGGCTTAGGACATCTTTAAATCATCGATCATATTCCCGGACAGATTCTCCTAGTATTTGTTTGATCTGCTTCAAATGCTGGCCTGCAAAGTGCTTTGAATCATTGACTCTAAATTGGTCTGGAAAGGCATCTTTGATCTAGTTCTTTGTTTTTTGTCCTTCCTCCATAAAATTCATGTACCACGTGAGTGCATGATTTCTAGTGAGTAATTTGTTGGTTTTCATCATCAATTGAGTTAGCTTTCCATAGGGCTTCACATACAAACCAATTCTTTTTAGGATATCCATCTCCTTCAAAAATATGAGTGTTGAATGGAAGACATACAACCATATTACTACTTTTATGATATTTTGAACTTACCGACTGATTATTGAAAGAAATTACTATTAATTGACTACTGGTGATTTCTGATGAATGCGATTGTTGCCAAGAGAAATGTATCTCCTCTACAGACTCTTCTATGTCTAGTCGAGACTCCGACAAGTTAGCAGGTTCAATCAACAAGGTTGCTGGTAGGGGGGTACCTCAATGTGTTATGAGTAAAATAAATTGAAATACTGTCTCCCAAACTCAAGAGTGAAGGTAATCCAATTAACTCGCTCTGGTTGTTGGATTATCAATAGATCTGCAATTATACCACATTAGTCTAGTTGGTTCCAAATACTAATATCGCCTAGGAGTAATGCCATGTCACGCTTGTCGATCCGTCGAATAGTTGGTCTAGTCGTCATGATCATAGGGACAAAACTAACGGGAGTTGCAGCATATGGAATTGTGATGCACACTTTATAGGGGGTCAAAACCATTATGTTTGACTAATATGCGAATGTCGATGCCTCACCTTCTTCATCAACTGATCGAATTTCCCTCTAATCAAGTAGGAATTTTGGCCACTCGACCATCTCTTTTGACTTCTTTAAGCCTCTCTTATGATGTAACAGACTGGAAATATCTCTCAATTGCTCTCATTTTTTGTATATCTTTTCGCTTTCTAATATTTTAATGTATGTTGTTTTTTATGAACAACTGGATATTTACTTCGTCGCGACAGACTTGACTTCTTACAGGCCTTCATTATTCTGTCGAGTAGCCTCCAGCTTCTTTATTCAGAACAAATCTTTAGCAACCCCCCAATTGCCGACCTGACTCTTAATAACCGACGGATACAAATTCAACAATGGGTGTCATTTGTTCAAAAAGTATTCCCACTATTGTTCATTTACAAACCGTTCACACTCTTTTTTATTTTTATCCCAATTAGTCGTCGTGTGTTCTTCTAGGGGTGGATGGGGTTTGACGATGTGTCTGATGGAGTTGTCGATCAAAAATTTATATTACATGCCAGGGACAAAGAAGAAAAAAATCTCATGAAGGTTGGCGTAAAAATTGCATCGGATTTTTTCAGTGGATACTCTATCTTCAATGGCTTGATCTTCACAAAAGTCTTCACAGATTTTCTCGAACCATTCGCACAAATTTGTTCTTCCGTCGCTAATGATTTTTCACATCAGCAAATTTTCACTCTGGGCATCCCGTTCAGTCATGAACAACTATAAAAAATTTCTTTATTTCGTGAGGAACAAACTCTAAAAATTTATCATGGGCCTCAGTGAAGAACTTCCTCGCTTGTGCTAATATCAGCTTGTTTCATTGTGCATAATTTTGAATGTAGTTCGCTAGTTTCCTGTCCCACCACTCTCAAATTTATCTGTCTGTTAGCATATGCACATCTTTCTCATTTCTTAAAGATATCTGCAACTGGAAACATAACCAATGTTGTAGTCTAGGGTATTGCATCGGTTACCAGTGGCACATTATACTAATATAGAAGAGGCACATGCATACATTCATCACGCAACCATATATGAGAGTAAATGGGACAAAAAAAACAAGCTTTATATTAATATATCCAAATCAGAGTACAATATCAGTGCAGATATCTATTATGGTGTCGGCTCTACAACCTATTTATACATATTACATATAGTTATTCTGTTACAGTTAACAACCGGTCGACTAACCGAACGATGGCTTCAGGTTGACCATAGTTGGTATAGGATCTATTCGAATTGTTGACTAGGCTCCTCCAACATACCTCTTGGGAGGAAGTCCTGACACTTCATCGGGAAACACATCCTTGAATTCTTGTAGCACATGGTAGTTTTCCAAATTTGGAATTTCATTTTTTGTTTTGTCCAATATATGGGTTGCATACAATTGGAAACCTTTCCTACAAAACTTATTCAGCTGCGTGGATAAAATATGCCTAACATAAATTTCCTTTGGAATTCCTTTTACAACTCTTGGGTTTCCTTCATCATTAATGCACTCAAAACTCTTGTTGTAACAATCAAGTTTAACTCTATGTGCTTCCAACCAATCCATTCCTATGAGAATGTCATATGAACCAAGTGGTAAAATATTTATATTTTCACAAGTGGGAATTCCACCCAGTTCTAATGGGTATTCCTCCACCATTTCACTAACTTTTATCTTGGTTCCTATGGATAGTTGGACCAACCATCACTTACTATGCTTAGTTCACTTAAAAGCACAAATCTCAACAATTTTACGACTAATATAACTCTGAGTAGATCCAGGGTCAATCAAAATAGAAATAGATTGCTTATCAATATTACCTTCAATCTCAACCATAGTTGATTGATGGTCTGCTTGGTGGTCCTCTAGTGTAGCATAAATCCTAGGGACAGTCCTTGCCACTTGATCCACAGTTTCAACTTCTTGAATATTGTGAACTTGCTTTGCACTCCCATTCGATGTGGAAAATTTATAAGCAAATGGTCCTCTCCACATCCCCAACATTGAAGTGACTCTCTAAGCTTGTCTCCCATCATCTTAGCTGGCTTTGTCACAACTTGCGGGGGCTTCCTTGGCTGATTTCTGAAATGAGGAGGCTTGAACCCCTTCTTCCTTTTCTCAAACTTCTCATTCTTCTTATCCTTCCATGCCTTATGTAAATTTGGCTTGCTTTTGGCTTGATCATAACAATACTTGGCCTTTCTTATGGTCTCATATAGAGTTTTAGGCTCATCAAACTCAATCCTATATTTATAGAACTGAGCAAACCCACTTAGAAAACAATGAATTTTTACTTTATCATCTCTGATATACTTGACATATCTCAACATATCGAAAAAATTATTTTCATATTCCTCCATAGTCATCTGGCCCAACTTCAACTCATGGAATTCTTTCATTTTTCCATCATAGTACCTATTAAAGAAGTACTTTTGGTTCAAGTATTTCTTGAATTGATTCCATTTTTTTTCCTTTCATTGATCTTCTCCACTTGCCTAAGGTGATCCCACCATACAGATTCTCTTCCATTCAGACTGAATATAGAAACTCTAGCCTTCATATTTCCTAAGTAGTCTTGAACTTGGAAATACTTCCTCATCCCAATAAGCCAAGCCTCAACCTCTTGACCAGATTTTATCTCACCATCAAATGTAGGAGGTTTGGCCTTCCTAAATTCTTCACGTGAGTTGTTCTTGGAATACCTCTTCCTCTTATTCCCATGAGATGAAGATCTTTATCCTTCAGTGGAATCCTTAAAGTTAGAAGAATCACTAGAAGGTACTTCTGGAGTACATGACCTATCTCTAGAAATCCTTCTTGAACTATGGGACCTCTTGTGATAATTCCTCCTTGAGATACTCCCACTCTTTTACTGATTTTCTGAGTGATGTCTAGAGTTAATATTTCTCTAAATGCCTGTCAGAATTTGAAGCATAGCTACATTCAATTGATTTTGTTCTTCTTGATATCTAAGTGGCTTCTCATTGTCTGCTCTACAACTCTGCAATTCCACCCTTATAGTCCTCATGGTTTCTGCAATGTCTGGGGGAGTTACTTGGTTTAATCTATAATTGGATTCTAACTCTTCATTTTCAATCTGTATATTCTCTCCCATTGCATATTCCTCAACTTCATAAGGATCATGTGCATCATCCATGATGATGACCTTCTTGGCTCAACCAAGACCAAATATTTTCCAATTGCACTATAATCGCTGCTGACCCCTTAACAATCACTGATATGATTATGAATTTGCAAAATTGTTCATATAACATAGTTTTTATATTTATTAAGTTCTAAGAAAATCAAAAATCAATTTTCATATATTTTGGAAGATACCCATATTGATAGTTTTTGTCAATTTTGTCTATAGGCACTTTTTTGATCAAATTATAGAAGCACCTAAATCATCAATTCAGAATTTGAATATATAAAATTCCCCCCCTTTGGATAATATTTCCAACGATTATAAATATTCCCAATTCTGAATTCTGAGCACAAAGTTACAGTCCTTGAAAATTGTCAATTTGGCCCAAATTCTGCACTTTTCCTGTAGGTGCATTTAAACCCAAAGGCCAACCTCAAACACCTGTAGAAGATCACCTATGGAGAACTAGAACAAATTCTCTATTGGATTAGATAATACATATGATGAGGAATACTCAACAATGCTTAGTTCTCTGATTTGATGCTCCAATCACCTGCTCTAAAATTATGGAATTTACTACTTTTATATTTTCCCACTTCTTCTAGACTTAGAAAAATTCTATAGTTTTGTAATACACCCTCACAATCCAAAATATAAACAAATTTCTACCGCTCTAATGGCTTCTATTAAACCCCATATCCAACTTTTTTGATTAAAAAAAATTGTGGTTCAAATTGTCACCTTCATGTGTCATTCTTGGTTTTCATGATTCATCACCATGAGAAGCATGATTGCTATGCTCCCTAGGGGTGTTAGGACCCTTCATCATGTGGTTATTTCACTATATAGACAAATTTGGGAGAGAATACTATCATTTGGGGGTCAAATCCCGCCTTCCCAAACCCTATTTTGAGCCATGGAATAAAATTAGCACCCACCCCCCCTTGTTCAGGGAGTGATAATTCCAATCACCCATTGTTAGGGGAGAAATAATTTCACTTTTTATCACTCTATGGCCTTCCTTGGGAGAGCAATATTTGGATGATATTTTGTGTTAAATATACAGCATTAGGAGACATTCTGCAAACCAATCTTGTGTAGTCAATATTGATCCTCCCGTATAGAGGTGATCACTTTGATTTCCTTATGTGTAATGGTTATTCCTCACGTATAGAGGTAATTGATCAAAGTAATGATGTTGTAAATTACTTTTGGACAAGACTCCATGCTTGTGTGTCAAGTCATGATTATCATGTGAACCTTCTGTATAAAGGTATCCATGAGATGGACCTCCCGTATAGAGGTGGACCTTATGTATAAAAGTCATGATTTACTTGTTAAAAGCATTTAATGTTGTGTGATATATTATTTACCATGATGGCCAGATTGATATTAAGTCTCCTTTAGAGATTGATCAGCTCTAAAGTGAATTACCTTAGCATATGATCATTTGGTCCAGAATAATATAATATGATCACAACATCTGATAATTCTTCTTAGTATAATGTAATGTGATGGATAATTAAAGTTAGCACATATTGACCATGCAGTAAGAGATAAAGAAATAAAAGATAAAGAATAGATATAAGGAGAATTCAAAATTGACCATGCAGACACTTCATCTAATTAAAGAGAACTCGAATTATTAAAGCTTCATTTAAGTATCAATGCTTTAGTTAAAGCATCGGTTAAAGATATGCCTCATTTAAATAAAGAACTCGCAGTGGTCAATTCAAGTAAATCAATCGACATGATTTCAGTTAACTAAGTGTTAAATAAAAAGGACTAGTTAACTAAAGCATTTTCACTTTAGTTAAACTAAAATACGACACTTCAGTTAAAGAGAGATAACTAAGTGACAACAAAGAAGATCTAGTTAACTAAGTGTTATTGCACGACAACACTTATGTTAAACTAAAATATGACACGTGAGTTGTGACACTTGCATGTCGACACTTAAGTTAGCCACCTAACTAAGTGGGCAAGCTTTCAGTTAAGAGGTGATTTTATTCTAAGTGATAGGTCAGTGAGATAAAGCACTGCATGAGAAGCGGGGCACACCTCTGCATGCAAGATTAATACATCTAGTTTGAGGGAAAGTTCATCCCGAATTTAGAATTTAAAAATAGCATATAAGAATGTATAAATATGTTATATGGGATTATTGAATCCAATGTGAAGCGAATTCTCTTCTCCATTGAAGGCAAGGCGCTTCTCTTTGTGTAGGGTATTGTTCGTGCTTTTTATTTTTGTGTTGGGCACACATCCGATTGATCTCTCTTCTATATTGCTTATGTATCTTCATCAAGAGTGTTTGGTGATCTCTTATATTCCGAAAAAAATCTGTTATGTTTTAAAATAAATCATTCCCCGCTATCCATTATATTATATTGAGAAGAATTGCTGGGGTTTTTGTTCTCATAATTTTGAGGGTTTTCCCCAGGGTATATCTTGTGTTATGGTTGTATGAATTTCATGGATTGAATTGTATCATTGCTTCAAGTATCTGCATCTAAAATAATTAAAGATCAAAGATCAACCAAATTTCAACATGGTATTAGAGCTCAAGGCATAAAGGAGCTCAGTTTTGCATGCCAGCTAGAGCCTATGTAGATCCTGAGAATTTGAGCACAAGATTTGAAGACTATTGCATCAGTCTCTATACGACCGAAGATCGTCTTGAGGGCACCTCAAAATTCAACACTTGGAAGGATAGGATTCTCAACATCCTAAAGGAACATGACTTGGATGGCTACGTATCCACTGTGGTGGAGGAGACTTCATCTAATGCAGGGTGCACCAACTTCAAGAAGAATCAAGCTAAGGATAAATGAATAATCTATGATTCGGTAAAAGATAACTTGATTCCCGTGATCACACCGCTGAATACCATGAAAGAATGTTATGATACATTGACTAATCTATATGAGAAGAAGGCCCCGAGCAAAAATAGGGCATTGAAGAATAAGCTTTGAAACTTAAAAATGAAGATGGATGAGACAATGGACTCCTTCTTCTCCAAGATCTCTCAAGTAAGAGATCAACTTGCTAGTATTGGAGTAGTGGTGGATGAAGATGATCTTCTCCAAACTACTATTTATGGTCTCCCATCCTGATGGGAGACATTCTTGGCTATGGTAAATGGCTGAGAGTTACAACCTAAATTTGAAAGGTTGTGGCATAACTACCTCCAAGAGGAGGGGTGAATCCATATCAAGTCACTGTGCATCAAAGAATAAAATCTTTACCTCATGGAAAGAATGAAGAAAGGAAAGAAACCATTCTTCCAAAAGAAGTTCTCTCATCCAAAGAAGAAGGAGTTCAACAAAGGATTTGACAAGTCAAAATCTAGATGCTTCAATTGCAACAAGAAAGGCCATTTCTCAAGAGATTGTAGAGCAAAGAGGAAATGAAAGTTTCATGCTTCTACTGCCATAGAAGATGAAATCACTCAAAAGAATGCATATGAAGAAAAGGAGACAAGAAGGGATTATTACCTTATCTCATCTCTTTCGGGATTTATCATCACAAATGCTGAAACATGGTTGATTGATAGCGGTGCATCCAAACATATGACTGGTTACAAGAGTTCCATCATAGATCTAAAAGAGAAAGATTTCACATGCATGGTAGAGTTGGGGGACAACTCAACTTATTTGAACCAAGGAGTTGGATCCACCTCATTCCAACTGAGCACCGGTGATATTCTACATGTGGAGGACATTCTATATGTTCCATGCTTGAAGAAGAACCTCCTCTCAATTTTTGTTCTTGAAGACAAAGGATTCTGAGTTATTTTCATGGATAAAAAATCACTTTTATGGCCAAAGAACAAAATCCTAGAATCGACTGTTGTGATTGGAGTTCAAGAGGGAGGAATCTATAAGGTAACTGGGAAGTACATTCAATTTATGATTCACCACACTATCATTCCATGTGAGCTATGGAACCAAAGGCTTTGAAACCTACACTAAAAAACGCTACCAAGACTTCAAAGCATGGTAAAAGGTATGCCCGTATTTGATTTTGAGCATGATAGTGTATGTCAGGGTTGTGCACTTGGGAACAATGTTAAGAAATTTTTTCTAGCATTTCTACTATATCTAAAGGGATTTTAGATTTAATACATTCTAATGTATGTGGTCCCATCTCATCCCCCTCCTTGAGTGGCTTCTTTTATTATGTACTATTCATAGATTATTTTTCTAGGAAGTCATGGATTTATTTCACGAAGGATAAGAGTGAAACTCTTAGCAAATTTAAATAGTTTAAATCTCTAGTTGAAAATCAGAAAGAAAAGTTCATCCATGCATTAAGGTTTGATAATGGAGGTGAATTTGATTCACATGCATTTAATGAGCTATGTAGTGATGCAGGAATATGTAGACAGTTAATAGTACCATACAACCCTCAACAAAATGGGGTTGCCGAAAGAAAGAATAGAACCATATGTGAGGCTGCAAAAGACATGATGCATGATCAATATATGTCTACCTCATTATGGGTATAAGCCACCCTTACAGTTGTGTACATCCAGAATAGAAGCCCGCATTCCATTCTAGATAACAAGACACCAGAAGAAGTGTTTACCTGTGAGAATCCATACATCTCACACTTGAGGATCTTTGGGAGCCTAGTATACATTCATGTACTGAAAGAAAATAGAACAAATATGGATCCTTATGGAAAGAAAGGAACATTTGTGGGTTATATCGAGTCATCCAAAGCATACCAAATATATGTACTTGGTGAGAGACACATTGAAGCCAATCGATATGTTACCTTCCATGAGGAAGCTTCTTTCAAAAGATTGAAATAGATTTAATGTGATTCATAGATGGAGGATACTGAGTCTGATTCCCCCCCTTCATATTTAGAGAGGGAGAAACCAAAAGATGCCTCAGATTCGCTAGCTCCTAAAGAAATAGTAGAACTGGTTGAGAGGTCACCTGATGAACCTCCCTCTAAAAGAAGATCTGCTTGGTGCCGAGGCATCTTACAAAATACAGAGAAACATGGATCACCAATAGGCTCATCCAGAAAGCGCAAGCAACCTAATAGATATTCAGGGTATGTTGCATTGATGAGTCACATCAGTGATTTAGAACCATCCTCAAATGAATAATTTGTAAAGAAGCAAGTTTGGAAAGATGCAATGACAGAAGAGTACAACTCTATAATGAGGAATGATGTTTGGGAGGTTGTTCCCAAACCTAATGGGAATTCCATTGTGATTTCCAGATGGCATTACAAGACAAAGCACGTTGTGGATGGTGCATTGAGAAGTATAAAACTAGATTCGTTTCTAGAGGTTTCTCTCAGAAAGAAGGCATCAATTATGATGAGACCTTTTCCCCTGTGGAAAGTTACATCACAATCCGAGCAATGATTTCACTTGATTTTGTTCTAGGATGTAAACTTCACCCGATCAATGTGAAGTCAAACTTCCTCAATGGTGAGGTTGAGGAAGAGGTTTATATTCAACAGCCTGAAGTATTTGTGGTGCATGGGAAGGAGTCCATTTTTGCAAGCTAAAGAAATCTCTACATGGGCTTAACAAAGCCCCTAGGGATTGGTACTCTAGAATTGATAGCTACCTTCAGAAACTAGGTTTATATAAGAGTGAAGTTGATCCAAATTTGTACTTCAAATTAGTGAAGAACCAACCATTGATATTGGTTCTGTATGTTGATGATTTGTTTCTCACTGGAGAGGAACATCTGATTTCTTGGTGCAAGAGGGAGCTCACCTCAGAGTTCAAGATGAAAGAATTAGATCTAATGTAGTACTTTCTTGGCCTTGATATCTGGCAAAGAAAAGATGAATTTTTTGTATCTCAAGGGAAGTACACTGTGGATATATTGTGCAGGTTTGGCATGATAGATTGCAAATATATGACTACACCGATGGTTTCCAATTTGAGGAAACTTCATGAGTCAATATCTGGATTAGATCTAGTAGATCCAACTTTATATAGACAACTTATAGGCTTGCTAATGTACTTGATACATTCAAGGCATGATATATGTTATGTTGTGAGCATTCTGAGTCAATTTATGTCTGATCCGAGACATAGACACTGGACAGCTTCTAAGCATGTGATTAGGTACCTTAGAGGTGCAATTTAATATGGACTAATATATGACTCCAGTGGAGGATTCATGTTACTTGGTTATACAAACTCAGACTAGGGAGGAAGCATTGTGGACCGCACGAGTACATCCGGATATTGTTATATCCTAGGATCAAATATGATATCTTGGTCCAGCAGGAAATAGGGATCCGTAGCCCAGAGAAATACCAAATAAAAATACATAGCTACTAGTGTTTCCTACCGAGAAGCAGTGTGGATCATAAAGCTACTTGCAGGGTTGTTAGGTGAAAATCTTGATCCTACAGTTATTAGGCGTGACCAATCAAAGTTGCTTCAAGCTTTTCGAAAACTCAGTGTTTCATGACAAGTCAAAGCACATTGAAATGAAGTATCAATTCATCCGAGACATGGTCCGGAAAGGTATAGTGAAACTTTAGTACATTTCTACTTATAAGAATATTGCAGATGTGTTAACAAAGCCTCTCTTAGTGATGAATTTCAAGTACTTCCGAGACAAGCTCGGTAGGCAGAGAATGGCTCTCTCGCTGAGAGGGAGTGTTAAATATACATCATCATGAGACATTCTCCAAACCAATCTTGTGTAGTCAAGATTGTATAGAGGTGAGAACTTTTATTTCCTTCTTTGTAAAGGTTATCCCTCCCATATAGAGGTAATTGATCAAAGTAATGATGTTGTAAAGTCTTGTTGGAAAAGACTCCGAACTTGTGTGTCAAGTCATGATTATCATGTGAACCTTCCGTATAAAGGTATCCATGATATGGAACTCCCGTATAGAGGTGGAAATTCTGTATAAAGGTCATGATTTACTTGTTAAAAACATTTAATGTTGTTTGATATATTATTAACCATGATCACCATATTTCTATTAAGTCTCCTTTAGAGATTGTTCACCTCTAAAATGAATTACTTTAACATAAAATCATTTGGTATGGAATAATATAATATGATCACAACATCCGATAAGTCTTCTTAGTATAATGTAATGTGATGGATAATTAAATTTATCACATATTGACCATGTAGTAAGAGATAAAGAAATAAAATATAAAGTGTAGAGATAAAGAGAATTCAAAATTTCCCATGTAGACACTTCAACTAATTAAAGAGAACTAGAAGTATTAAAGCTGCAGTTAAGTATCAATGTTTAAGTTAAAGCATCAGTTAAAGATATGCCTCAGTTAACTAAAGAACTCAAAATGGTCACTTCAAGTAAATCAATCAACATGATTTCAGTTAACTAAGTGTTAAATAAAAGGGACTAGTTAACTAAAGTGTATTCACTTTAGTTAAACTAAAAGATGACACTTTAGTTAAAGAGAGTTAACTAAGTGACAACAAAGAAGATCTATTTAACTAAGTGTTATTGCATGACGACACTTATGTTAAATTAAAATATGACACATGAGTTGTGAAACTTGCATGTCGACACTTAAGTTATCCACCTAACCAAGTGGGAAAGATTTCAGTTAAGAGGAAAGTTCATTCTAAGTGATAGCTCAACGAGATAAAGCACTCCATGAGAAGCGGGGCACACCTCTGCATGCAATATTAATACATCCATCTTGAGGGAATTTCATCCTGAAGTTAGAAGTTAAAAATAGCAGAGAAGAATGTATAAATATGTTATATGACATTGTTGAATCCGATGTGAAGCAAATTCTCTTCTCCATTAAAGGCAAGTCACTTCTCTTTGTGCAGGGTATTGTTTGTGCTTGTTATTGTTTTGTTGGGAACACATCCGATTAATCTCTCTTCTCTATTGATTTTGTATATTCATCGATAGTGCTTGGTGATATCTTATCTTCAGAAAGCAATCTGCTATGTTGTAAAAGAAAGCATTCTCTGCTGTCCATTATTTTATACTAAGAAGAATTGCTGAGGTTTTTGTTCTCATAATTTTGAGTATTTTCCGCAGGGTATATATTGTGTTATGGTTGTATGAATTTCATGGATTGAATTGTCTCATTGCTTCAAGTCTTTGCATCTAAAATAATTAAAGTTCAAATCTCAAGCAAATTTCAACATTTTGAAGGGATAATCCTATCATTCAAGTATCACTCCCTTCTCCACTTTAAGAAAATATAATCTCTCACAATCTGATATGTTCTCTCTTGATCCAACCCTTTCTTCAAGTAGTTTGTCCTCCCAAATCCTATAAATTGAGCTCATAATTCTTTGGATTTGGGACATGGAAATAAACATTGAATATTCCATCCTTATGCTAGTATGATTCTCAAGGGGTTTGGACGGAGAGATTGGAGGAGATGCTACTATCAAGTCAGGTATAACGTGTATGTATTTCTTTATGGCTTTCCATTCAATACAAACTTGGACTATTTCTTCCAATTTCATGTCTTTCATGGTGAATGTATGAATGTGACTATCATTTGATAGTTAGATCTTTGTTTATACACTTGTTTATTTGGAGAAGGTATTGTCTTGTGCTTGTGAATAGGTCCATAAGCCTAGATCTCAAGTCTAGGATATGGATCAACCTAGGAGCAAGGAGGAAAACCATTGAAAGTGAGGTAGGTCATCTATCTACTTTGTTTCTATTGGGAAAAATAATTGATTAATTTTACCTTATATAAATTATCAACCAGGGTTAGTAAACTAACGAGGTGCCATGCAAAATATATGCATAACTAAGTTCAATTGATCACACTAAATAAACTATTCAAAAGAAACCTTAGATAGACTAGATGAATTCACTATGTCTATACCCAAACAATCATTATTTCAGATTTAAACTATGAGTAAAAGGTCTTGTGCAATATCATTACAACATTCAATTAACAATCCGATCTTGATGTCCTAACTATGTATACATAAGATAAACCACACTCCATATCTTCAAATGGTTGTTAGAAAATTTTATGGAGTCACTTGTATGCTCCCAAACAATCAATGATCATATCAAACAATGATTGCACACCAACTGTTAGAACTATCAAGATTCCTAGGAAATGATTATGATTTTCTCACCAACTGAAGAGGTGTATCAAACCACTCTGTTCATGTAAATAAACCACATAGGTGAAAGATCATAAGTTCAGGTCCTGTGTCGATTAGATCACTTATGGATTCTTGGGTCTACAATATTTCAACTACTGGATAACACCAAGAAAACGTGGATCCTCTCAAACATATGAAAGCAAGTGAAATAAAGCCAAACATTCACCAACTAACTCTAAATTCAAACATTCACCAACATTCAAACAAAATTCACAACACAAAACATTCACTATTAATTTGAATTATAAAAATAAAAGATGAATTTTCAACATAATTATAAATCTCTATGTTTTATTAGATGAATATGCAATAGGATTACAAATATTTTATACTTTTTCTGAGATGAATCTGCAACCGAATTATAATAATTCCAATCAACTTGTCTGAGATGAATCTGTAATAGAATAGACAAATATCAACCAAACTCCTAAGATAAATATGGAATAGAATAAAAAAGCATCAATCACACTTGCATAAATCAAACCTACGATCTAACTCTACGAGTGCAACTCATAACATGGGGGGGGCTCCTGCCTGAGCACACTGCAGTAAAGCTATGCTCACAAATGAACTAGGAACAGTGTGGTTGTATTAATCAAAACATCAGTACAAAGTTTTCCAATACAACCCCCTCTTCTGTGAACACAAGATTACATTTTATATGTTATGATTACATGGAACAGATCCGAAATGCATGGATCTCCAAATTTTAAAGATAGATAATCCCCATCTTGTGAAAACATACATAGAAATATTGAGTATCTCATCACACTAAGATAACAATTTCATGATTTGACAACATGGAATTCTGGTTGGGAATCCAAATTGGATATTGTGCCACCTAGTATTTATCGTGGAGTTGACCAAAAGAGATTACTGCAGATCATGATCTGGGAGGTAAATGAATATAATAAATATCATATGGTTGATTCTTGGAATAGGTTCCACATCTTCAATCAAGATCTGATATACCAAAAATGTCTCAGCCAATGGGTGACTTCCCTCTGCAATTTCGGTAGTTGGACCATGAGTTGGAAGTATTATGAAAATACCAGAATTATTGTAGCTTTCTCCTGAGGATATATCTTCTCTATGATTCTAGTAGCGCACAGACATCTTTATGGGTCTAGTAGCACACACCTCTGCAATTACGTTAGTGCACATCTTTGCAATTTTGGTAGCATAGTTTTCCTGCATTCTGGTAATGTGTAGGATCCAAGTGTTCAAGTAGCGTATATAGGATCCAATCGCATGATAGTCCCTATAGCTTCAAAGAAACATAGAAGATGTTGCAAGGCCCCTGTATGATTAGATAAATCATCCTAATCTTGAAATGAGTACTAAACATAGAAGATTATGCAAAATTCGGAACAATTACCTCATACAATATGATGACACTTGAATTACTGAAAATGTAGGGAAAATATGGAAAGGAAGGAGAATCCGTAGAAAAAGGAAGTGGTATCAAAAGGAATATGATTGCTTGATCGAGTCCAAAATTGATCAAAATCAAGGCCCAACATCTCCCAAATGCCCAATTTTTTCATATCCTCATGCAAACAAAATTTATCAAAAACTATCCATGGGCCCCTACTCCTCTTATTTTGCTTGATCTACTTCTTGGTCCAAGATATTTAGAGGATGATTTCTATTCTTTTCATTTATATTGTGATATTTTGCAATGTACCAACTAGGATTAGTGATACAAAATCTTTCTTCTACACAGAATTAATTAAGAACAATGTCTTTGGAAGCTAGTTTGATTGAAGGGGGGGGGGGGGTGGGAGGGTAGGATCAAAGTATATGGATGGATGGAATTATATGATATATTTTAATAGTTCTGAAAAAAGTTCCAGGGCAATTTATGTTTCAATGTCATCCTGGTTGAACTCTACTCCAATGCTTCTGGGCACCCAATATATGCAGATTAGTATTGGTCTAAACTCTGACTGGAAGATAGGGATGGGTATTTCTGACTCAGAGAGGATAATAAACATAAAATATCAGTCAATATAAATTCATATATAACTCCATCAATTTTAATAAATATATGAGAAATATTTACAAAAATATGACTAAATTAGCATTCTAAGATTGCATAGCTAGTAAAATTTAGGAGCTTCCAAATAGGAAAGTAAGGCTCACTAATTCCTCTTATCAGACATGGATTGGATCATAAAACATGTTATATAACATATGGAATATATATGAGCTCATTTGGATCTATTCTCATTCATATACCATAAGCATTATGAAAACTAGTCAAAATCTAGGCAATTCTAGAGGGGGTGGAGAAATTGAAGAAAATATTAGACTTCCGCAATAATAAATGTAATGAATGATATAATATATTAATATTGAATATTATTACATAATATAATATCCATTATAACCAGTGGCTTCATCACATCTTGATGCCATATCATTCTTGAGAAGATAGAAGAGAGAAGAAGAGTAGAATTGGAATTCTGTCTGGAAGGATTCTCTGTGGTTCCTTCAAAAATTCATATGAGAAAGAATTTTGTTGTATATGTATTCATAATACCTACATAAAATATTCTTCAACAAAATCAAACTTTAATGGTCTTCCATGGTATTCAACTGGATCATCAATTGGAACATAACTAAGTAGAATGGTAACAATTGGGGCACATCACCCAACTGAGATTAGAGGCACACATATCCAATAATGAGAAGCTTCATTGATCTCAAATTCATATACAAAATAATCCAAAAGTTGTGAATAGATCTCCCTCTCTTTCTTTTATAGAATGAATGACATGTTGGCTAAATCATCTCCACATGTGAGAGAAGGTCACCTCCACTAGTGGATCCTCATGAGTTGGCTTGGAATTTCCTGTTTCTGGATTAGATTTGTCTTTATTTCCTACTTTATCATGTTTCCTGCTTTATCTTGCTTTCCTATTTTATCCTTATTTTCTTGCTTTATCCTGATTTTATCTTGATTTGCTGCTTTTAGCATGTTTTTGACCATTTTTAACAATTTCCATCCTCCTCGGTCAACTTGGCCTTTCTAATTCGCCCACCTTAGCTTAGCTAATTATTTCTAATCCAAATATTAGTAATTAGAAATCAAATTACTCAAACCAACTAATTAATTATTCCAAAGTGCATATCCTGGAATTTAATTAATTAAATGCCTCCAAACCAAAATTAATCCTTTGGAATAATTTAATTATTTCCCTAGTACTATTGGCATCATTAATTAAATATTTTAATGCTTATGACATAGTGACATAGACCTTGTCAAAATTTGGGGACATGGCAATCCTCCCTCCCAAAGATTTGCTTGTCCTCAAGCAAAATATGCCAAGAGGTCCACCATGATTTTGTTGTACTACTCTAATCATAATCATCTCTCCAAAGAAAATATCCACTACATCTGTAACTAAACATGCCTACTTTTATCCAAGTGAAGAAACTAGAGAGTGTGCCAAGATCCTATATAAATATCATAAATTCAAAGATACCACTACTATGAAAACTATAAGTCCATCCAAAGAGGTGTTCCCCATGTAGGAAACTGAAACCAAGTGCAACATAGATGAATTGATGTAAAAGAGGGCTGGCTTGCTCCATCATGCCAACATGCAAAAAATTGCTCCAAATAAAATCAATTCCAGGATCCCATTGCTTGTATGACACTCCCATGGATCAGAATACCATCCAACAAAATCTATCAGGAAAAAGAATGCTTGGATCCCACTACTTCAACTTCAAGTTTCCAAGTAGCAGTGTCACGTGTGGAAAATTGTCATTTGAATACTAGGATCCCACTGATCATATTGCATCTCACAAAAAACATTAGTAACAAGAAAAAATCATCATCATATGAAATGCTAGGAAGGATAAAAACATCATACCACCACATTGGAAAATCATCCTTTCCAATGCAACCCTAAAACTTTGAGGGCCCATCAATCAATATATGCAACTCTACATGGTAGGACCCAATCAAGGAAAGAATATGTACCACCGAATATGCCTCCAAAGAGTGAGGCCAAACCTCTTCAGTTCTTTCCACTCCAACAAGAAAGTTCTCATGTGCCCAATGCTCACAAGAATAAAAAATGTCATCATTGTAGCTCAAATGACAAGGGTGGAAGTCTCTTATCCAATCATGAGAAAGATAGGAATCGTACAAACACCAAAAATTCCTCATCCATTGATCACAAGTAAAATATGATGAATACAATGAAAACCACAAGTGCAAGTAGAACCAATACCCTTAGGGGTATATATCTCCAATGAATTAATCTCATGGCTCAACTCTCTACCACAGGATCCAAAAGACAAACATGTACTATCCCAATGGCTCAACTCTTCGCCACTAGTTCCACTCAGGTGGAAAGAACATGTGTTGCATACCTCCATCAAGTATTTACTTAACCAATCAGTGGATGAACAAAGACTCACCAAATCATGTCCAAGTAAGGAGCTTGTGGCTTCTCCAAGTGCATATCTCCAATAGCTCACCAACTTCCTTTGGCAACTTGTTTTTTTAGTTGTCTTCCACCTACCATGTGCACAATTTTTTCTATGAGGAGACTCCATGTGGAACATGTAATCTTCCACCCAGTCCATGTGTGGATGAATGGTATCTAATGGAATCAATATGTACCTATGCTCTTGATCACAAAACATATCAATGTCATAGGCATTACAAATTTTACACCAAATGTTTTTACCTCCTGGAGTATTCAACTTTTTGGTGCATCTATCCATAGATGGACAGAACTCTCTACTACTTGATTCCTAGGATATGAAATCAAGATCATGGTTTTTGGAAGGAATATGATCCTTTTCCAAACCCCATGGATTTACCATCAAGTCATCCAGAATGATTGTGGGAGATTCCTTCTCCTCTTGGGGTAATATCAAGAAAAATCCTTTCACCTAATTCTCATCTTCAAGTGATGTGACTGAAACAAAAGTGTGGGTTTAAATAGAAAGAATAAACTCTTTGCAACAATTATCCACCAAGAATGTGGATCTATGTACCTCATCATCATAGGCTGATCCATCAAATGTGAGACCATGTGTCTCCTCCAAAATTATGCATCTCTCATCATGAGGTAACTCATAATCTCTTTTAAACAAGGCAAGTTCTTGGTTACCTTCTTTCTTGATTTCATCCCTCTCAAGCACATTCAAATAAACATGCTCCTCATGTTCCACCATCACATGAGATTC
Source organism: Larix kaempferi (assembly GCA_027924585.1). Taxonomy (NCBI): domain Eukaryota; kingdom Viridiplantae; phylum Streptophyta; class Pinopsida; order Pinales; family Pinaceae; genus Larix; species Larix kaempferi. The sequence goes on from BSBM01000100.1 coordinate 2,998,153, forward strand.
CTCCATTGAAATATGAAAATCATCAACCAAAAGGGAATGGCTGATTGGAACATACGAGGGAATATGAGATCTTAGAAACTCTTGTTGAAGTTGCTCTACTTGCAGCTGAGATTCCAAGAGAGTACCTTGAGTACTTCTCAAATAATCTTGGGTGGATTCCAACTCATATGAGAGTTTTTTTTTCTTAACAAAAATGTTTAGATTTTATTTGATAAAAACACAGTTGGGCCATAGCCTAATCAAGCCCTCTTACATTTTTCATTTTTTCCACATGTATGAAGAGCACTTTATCCTACTCTTACAAAGCTGAAAATAAACTGTTGTCCTACGGGATAGGAGACCAAATAGAATCATCATCATTCTTGATCAGTTCTGCTTGAGCTAAGAGGAATCCCATATTGGCCCTTGCATCCGCTTCCTTGTTTAGAATCCGGAGAATGTGGAAGAAGGAGGTGGAGTTGAAGTTTTGCAGAAATTTACTAACCCTCTGCAAGGTCTTGTTTAGCACTGAGTTATTGAAGTGATCTTCCGTGTTTAAAATTTTTATTAATATTTCTGAGTCCCCAAAGATTTGAATGTCTTGATCACCATTCCCTTGGGAAAACTAACAAGCTTTGAGCAATCCTAATATTTTGGCCTGATTATTAGTGCTTTTCCCTAGACCCCAGCTGAAGCTGTATTAACTGTGACCATTTGGGGTGTAGATTACTCCTCCAGCTCCTGTTGTCCCTAGATTTCCTTTAGCTACTCCATCAAAGAAAATCCCGACTTTACCTTGTTTCTTCCATCACAGTTGGAATTCTAATTCAGTGCTCCAAAGCCACCACTCAGGATTGCTGATAGGACGAGAATAATTCTTATTCCTAGCTCACATCATGAGAGTTCCATGCCAGCTAATCTCTTCAGGAAGAAGCAAGTTGTCTTGTTTAAGGGGACAATTTTCCACTATTTCCAACAACAATGCTTTGGATTTAGCAACCACGACTGAGGGGGAACACAAGTTGTTTTGTAAGATGCGATCATTCTTGGATAACCACACTTCCCAAAAAATGTATTTTGGGATTGCATACCATATTTTTGACCATATAGATTTGCTCTTAATCGCTTGAGGATATCGCTCTTTCCAGGTGGAGAATAATATGACACTAATTATCTGTGATGGAATTTGAGCATTGAGACCCTGCAAAGCCTGCTTCCACACTTCCTACATGAATGGGAATTCGATGAACACATGGTCAATTTTTTCCTAATTCGAACAACAGAGTGGGCATCTATGTGGCCCAATAATTCCACGCTTAGCTAAATTCTCTCCTGTCAAAAGTCTTCTGTGCATGAGGACCCAGCTGAAAAAATTAATCTTTTCGATACCAAAGGAGTCCCATACCTGCTTCCATAGAGAAATTGGATGTGTCTGAGTATGTTGCGATTGGTGAGCATCAAATACTTGGGCCGCTGTGTACACTCTTGTCGATCCCCATCCCCATTTATCCCAAGATCGAAAATGCACCGGTGCTAAACCAGAAAGCGCAACAAGCAGAGTGCTCTGTTGATCTTGCATCCAATCTGGAGGACAAGGGATATTCCATGCATGCCAATTTCCACTAGGGTCCCAAGTAGAAATGTATTCCAACTTATGAATACCACGCTGAGAGAGCTAGTCACGTAAATCAGAAAATTCTGTTGAGTTCCTGAGAGGTTGTTGGCCCATAATTTTGTCTTCCCACAACCATATGTTTTTCCCATTTCCAAGAATTCGATAGAGATGATCTTTGAAGAAGTCCCACCCTCGACTACACATCTTCTAGAGCATGGTGCCTTTGCTAGAGATTCCTTAATCCATGTTGTTCAAAGAGAGCCCATGCAAATATTTTTTAATGAGCACTTGGCTTACTGGATGGATTTCGTTTGAGAATATCTTCCACAGAATCTTTCCTCCCAGGGCCAAATTAGCCAACCCAGCATCTCTTACCTGGAGTCAACCTTTAGAGAATGACCTTTTCACAATATCCTAGCTAACCAAATGATTTTTTTTTTTATTCCCCTTACCTCCTTGCCACAGAAAATTTTGAATCAGCTTAGACACCTGCTCGGTGATTATCTTTGGAGCCAAAAGAAATGAAGCCTGAAAAATAGGAAGATATGAGATAACCGATTTAATAAGAGTTAGCTTTCTAGCGGTGGTGAGCCACTGTCCACCCTAGGCTACCATTTTTGCCTTGATTTTGCTGATGACTTTGAGCCAGTGTGAAGCCTTGGTGATTCCCAGAGTTAAAGGTAGGCCTAAATACTTCATTGATTCCCACACTGCGAAGCCTAAGGAGTCGGCAATTCAAAGGATGGTAGGTTGATCTACCTTCCAACCATACACAACACTTTTTATCTTATTTACTAGAGCTTCAGAGAGTCTACAGAAGCTTTGAATAACTTCGTTGAAAGTCCTTGCAATTTTTATGGAGGCACCTCCCAAAAGGAGAGAATCATCGGCAAACAAGGCATGCTTTAAAGGTTCTAGATATTTCATCACTCGAATGCTTGGAGCTGTCCCTGCTAAATTATCTGCTGTCAGTTTTTGACTAAGAGAGTCTACCATCAGAATGTATAGGAAAGGGGACAAGGGGAAACCCTTCCTTATGCCCCTCGTGCCTTGGAAGTAATTGGTCGGCCTTCCATTTTCTATAGGGGAAATCCAAGTCTTTCCTATACATGCTTTGATTAGCCTTAAAAGTTAGTACTAAAGACAAAGGAAAGGAGAAATTAAAAAAGAAAAGAGTGTCTTACCTGGTCAAAGGCATTAGTCATATCAAGCTTTATAATCATCCCTTGCTCTTAGCGTTGATGACTAGAATGGATGGTTTCCTGCACAAGAATCACATTATCCATGATATGCCTTCCTTTAACAAACCCTCCTTGACTGGTTGAGATGATTTTTTCAAGCAGTGGCTTGATCCTATTAGCTACAAGATTGGACATAATTTTATAAGAAGCATTGTAGAATGAAATAGGCCTGAAGTGATCAAAAGTCTCAGGGTTTGATTCCTTAGGAATTAAAGCTAGGAAAGTAGAATTTGTGCTACCTCCCACCTTGGATTTTTGGAGGAAGCCTTTGATCATTCGGAATAAGTCCACCTTAATTATGTCCCAGCATATTCTATAAAAGTGAATGGAAAAACCATCGGGCCCTGGGGCCTTGTCCGGCTCCATCGCCCAGATGACATTGTTGATTTCATTTTCAGAGAAGGGATTCAAAAGACTTGAATTATCCTCCTCCTATACCAGTGTTAGAATGTGAGTGAGAAAATCCAAAAATTTCTCCTCATAATCCATACGTGAAGATCTGTTGAAAATGGGAGGTTGCAGCCTCTTTTAATTGAGCTAATTCTTTGTGAAAAGTCCCATCAGAAGAAGTGATTTCATCTATATGATTTCGAGAGAGGCGAGCTTTAAATTGATTATGAAAGAAGGTAGTATTTTTGTCGCCAGACTTAAGCCAAAGGCTTCTGGATTTAAGCATCAAGTGCTCTTCCTCTTTCCTGTAAGAGAGAAATGTGGTGAGTTGGAAAGCTTGCTCCTTTTGGATTTTTGATAAAGTGATGTCTTTATACTCCAAATCAAATTGCATATTTAACAACTGTTGGGAAGACTGCAATCTGTGACTAGAGGGAGAGGCTAAGGGATTTTTTAACCACTTTTTCAAAGCCAATTTGGTTACCTTTAATTTCTATTCCCAAACAAAGCTGGGCGACCCTATGACAGGAGTGCACCAGGCATTCAAAACAGTGTCCACAAACCCTTCTCTTTCATCCTAGAGGGGGATAAAATGGAAGGGGATGGGCCCCAATCTTTCTTCTTCCTCGAACTATAGTAAAATAGGTTTGTGATCAGAAGTCAATTTTTGTATAATTTTAGTAGAGATAATTTTTTTTTTTCTCTGTCAGAAATGTACTCTGTAGTAAAAATCTGTCTAGATGAGTTGAAATATGATGCCCTTTTTTTATTTGAATTCCAACAAATCCCACTGCTGAATAAGGTCTTCAACATAAGGAAGAAAATGGTCTCTGTTGATGTTGCCTCCTCGCTTTTCCTTAGGTTCAAAAACTAGTTTGAAGTCTCCTGCAAGTATTATATTCTTGGGAGAGCGTATCTCTAGAAATTCTGGTAGAGTTTGCCAACAATATTTCTTTTCTGCATAAAGGACAGGATAATAAAGGTTGACAAGAGCGAAGGTCATCTTGCTTATAGTGTGACGGAGTTCGGTGTAGATCCAGTGCTGTGTCTCAAAGGAGCTTTTGAGGTGAAATTTATCATCCTCCCAAAGAGTAGCCAACCCTCCAGAGGAGCCCCTTGCACTTACTGCTTTCCCAACATTTCTTTTCCATTTCGACTTGCTGATATCGAGAAGGGCTTCCCCTTCTATTTTAGTCTCTTGGAGCATGAGGATCCCAGGAGATTATGATTTTAGTAGATATTTTACAGCTTCGACTTTTAAGGAATTCCCCAAGCCTCTGCAATTCCAAGAGACTAGTCGCATTATTTACTAGCAGGTGAGGGGGCAACTCTTCCCTTGGGAGGCTTGTTTTTAGTATTTCTTCCTATGGACATCTCGATCATAGGCTGGCTACCTTTCATTTTTTGCCTCTCCACTTCTTATACCCTTGTCTCCCTATGAGATTTTCTCCCAACTCTTTTCGATGGCCTCTCGAAGGTCTCATCTTCCGAGGATCCTGAAATCTCCAGAGACTTCTTTCTTGTCATTTCAGCATAGGAGAGTGAGCTAGAGGCTCCTGTTGGTGATCCGACTTGTAGAGGGGTTGTTTCTTCCAGGTTTTTATCTTTGACAATTTTAGTGGGATTCTGTTCCACCTCTTCAGCAACTGAAACTAGAGGTTCTTCTAGAGTACTAAGATTTTCAAAAGAATTAATAGTTGTCTCTGCTCTTGGAGGGGCTGAACTCCCTTCACCTTGAAGCTGTCCAGAGGAAGTGATCAATTCACTCCCCATGGGCACTCCTTTTGCTTTTGATCTATTGTTTTGTTTTGTTGTGTTTGGTTTCTGAACCGAAGTCTATTGATATCCCTTCATTTTCTCAACCTCCTCCTCTCCTTTCTTTTTGCAGTACCTCACGAAGTGACCATAACCATGGCAATATCAGCATTTAAATGAGAGTTTCTCGTAGTCAACCTCTTGGATGTATGACCAGTCAGCCACCGTGAGCTTTATAGATTCAGGGAGTCCTACCACCAAATCCACCTCTACACATATTCTTTCGCAGGTGTACTAGTCCTTCCCCTCTGCACGATCTATGTATTTTCCAAGCTTATTTCCTATGGCTTCTAATGATTTGGGATTCTAGCAATGCAGATATAAGTGAGGCAGGCGGACCCAAACTGGGACTGTTGAGGGAAAATCTTGCGTCGGATCAAAGTCCAGAGTCCATTTATTCAAATACATCCCCCAAGGGCTCGTAAAATAAGGACCATTCCTAAAGATGAGATTCCTGTCCTCTACATTGTCAAAGACAAAGACAAAGAATCCCTTACCAACTAAATAGCTTCTGATGCCATTTTGATGTTAAGAACCCATGTCTTTACTTTATTAGTGTATTGTTGTTGGATGCATATGCTTTGTAAGTCGTCCCGTAGTATTTGTTGATCCATAGTTTTTGTTATTGTTGTTTGGCGCATATGCTTTGTAAGTCGCCAATAGTATTGTTGATCCATAGTTTGTATTGGCCAATTATTTTGACCCATAGTATTGGCGCCTAGACTTAGTATATAAGTGTGTGTTGAGGCCTATGAAGGCACCATGAAGTTATTTGTATTGAGCTTGCTCAAAGGTGGTTGCCCCCTCGAAGTGGCCTGCGATCAATAAAAGTAATTCTGAGTTCTATCATTTCTGCTATTTTGCATATTCTTATTAATTAATTGTTGCAAGTTCTCCACATCTGGTATCAAAGCACTTTCTTGGGCACGTTGGGTGGAATTTCTGCCAATTTTTTTTTTCGCATCTGTTGCAAGTTCAGATCTGGGAATAATCCCTATCTTCTTAACTGTGGGAAGTACTTGGGCATAAGCCCTAAAAATCATTGTGAGGAGTACCACAGGAACCCCAATGTAGTTGGCCCATTGAGAGGACCTTCCAGCAAAAAGGGCAACGACCCCTACCTGATTGACTAGTTCCCACCCGTGATGTAAACCAAGAGTTGTCGTTTGTGGAAAAGCGGTTATCAGTTTTACCTGAGCCATGGAGTGAGGGGTACTGCCCCAATATGCAAGCCGTTAGACAACATTGGTGGCCGAGTGAAACCCCTGAACTGTTAGGAAGCTGCACATACCTGGGGTCCATATCTATTTTCAGTTGAACTGTTGCTGATCACTGTTGCGTTGTTTCAGATCCAACTGTTTCAGATTTATTTCAGATCCAGCCATTTTTGATCCATTTTGAAATTTGTTCTAGATCCAGCTGTTTCAGATCTATTTCAGATCCAGCCATTTTTGATCCATTAGGCACCGTTTTAGATCCCTCTGTTTCTGATCAGTTTCGCAGCTTTGCAGATCTATCGGTTTCAAATCCCTTCTGCACCGTAGTCGCTCCATTCTGGAAAAAAACATCAGTTTTTTCTCCATATCTCCCTTGTTTTCACTCCGTTTCCCTTGAAAATTTTTGGGAACCCCTGTAATCCCATTCTACATATTTCATTCCTGAGGACCCTATCCCAAATTCCACTTCCCAAAGCCCGAAATCCCACATTTGTCTACTTTTAGGGTTTTCCATAACTTCCTCGGATTTCACTCAATCACCTTCAAAATTTACCACAGAGTTTCTTTCCTAATTCTGCTTCTTTGTCCCTATCTACCAAATTTTTCCATTCTTTCACCCCACTTCTGAAATCCTCCTTTTCTGCTTCCTTGTCCATTCGACAGTGTCCAAAACCTAGTCAAACCCCAATTACCCTTCAGATTTTTTCCCAAATCCAGATTTTCCTTTACTGAAATAGTTTCTGTTTTTGTTTTTCTAGCAAGTCAAAAAAAAAAAAAACTCCTGGTTATGGTTGTCACCTGCGCAGGAGAAAAAACCATGGAAGAATCACTGCAGCCATCCAAACCAAACTCCAGGATCTTGATGAAAAATTTCTCGGTCTCCATCTTTTGCATTCATCCATGAACAACAAACGGCAGTCCGCGTCTTCATCAGACATTGGGTTCTCTTCTTCCAGCAATTTTTGTGGTCCGAAGCTTGATTTTCCTCGCTTCAATGGTACTGATCCGACTGGATGGATCTATCGTGCTGAATAGTATTTCAGTTTGCATAATACTTTTGATGTCAACAAAGTTCCACTTGCATCCTTTCATTTGGAACAGGAAGCTCTTCAATGGTACCGTTGGTACATCAAGGCTCATGAAGAGCCAAAATGGACAGATGTTTGCTAGCTCCTTTTGCAACGATTTGGTCCCAGTGCTTTTGATGAATTCACAGGAGCCCTCACTAAACTTTGCCAAATTGGCATTGTGCGAGAGTATCAGACATAATTTGAGAAACTAGCCAATCACACAGAAGGATTGTCTGATGAATTCTACAGGAGTTGTTTTATCAGTGGTCTTAAGGATGAAATCCGCTCAGAGGTTAAAATGTTCTGTCCCAACACAATGATGGAAGCCCTAGGGTTGGATAACTTGGCAGAAGACAAGATTGTAGCCCAACAGCACTCCAAACCCACTTTTGTTCCCTTCTAAAATATGGGTTCTCAACAACCTCCCATTTCGCTAGCTCCTCGACATACTCCTATCAAGCATTTGTCCGAAATAGAGATGCAGGCATGTAGAGAAAAAGGGCTCTCTTATAATTGTGATGAGAAATTCACTCGAGGACATAACCGTGCTCAGCAAAAGCTCTATCTCTTGGATATGGATTCTCCGCCTGCGTCTAAAATTAGTGAAGAAGCTCTAGATACCATGGATGATCAGGTCGACATTCAAGAGTTGCCTATTGACCCCCCGTCTCAAGACGATCAACTAGAGATATCTGTCAATGCTTTATCTGGCGTCCCCACCCCCCAAACAATGCAGGTCAGGGGTTACTTCAAGAAGCTTCCTTTTACAATACTCATTGATTTTGGAAGCACACATAACTTCATTGACCCTTGGATCGCCAAATAAGCTGATTTTTTTATCCATCCTTGCTCCAACTTTGAAGTCATGGTTACCAATGGGGGCACCTTACCTTGCAAGGGAAAGTGTCACAATGTGCGTATCTCTTTGGAAGATTATAACCTGCGCTCTGACATGTTTTTCTTGTCTTTAGGTGGATGTGATGTGGTTTTGGGCGTTCAATGGTTACGCACACTTGGCCCCATCTGATGGGATTTTGCTGAACTTTGGATGCATTTTTCTGTCAATGGGACACAACACAAATTTACGAGCTTACAACCAGGGTCTCTCCGCATCATCAGTTCACATCGCCTGGAAAATATCCTTAAGAGGAATTCACATGGTGTCATCGCTCAACCCCATTCCATTCAGATGCAACCACCAACGGCCTCCACTACTTCCTTGGATCGATATGCAGGTGTCTTTGCAACACTAGTGGGCTTGCCTCCTTCAGGAGACCTTTCCGGTAAGAATTTAGCCACATCTACATCTCAGCAGGACATGATGGCTATTTTGCATGCAGTATAGAAGTGGCAGCCATCCCTATTGGGGAATTATTTCTGCATCAAGACTGATCTCTAGAGTTTGGAAAATTTCCTGGCACAACGGGTATCCTCCCCAGCACACCTAAAATGGGTTATCCAACTCATGGGTTATGACTATGCGATCACTTACCAGAAGGGTAAGGGCAATATGGTGACAGATGTTCCTTCTTGCACATTTGATGACCCAGTTTCTCTTACAACTATTTCTCTGCTTGTTCCAAATTGGTTGCAATCTATTCAACGGGGCTATCTCTTCTATGAACTCCATGCTTCTTCATCGGCAGGACACTCTAGGTTCCTCCAAACGTATGACCAGGAACAATGTAACTTCTTTTGGTAGGGATTGAAAATGACAATTCAATGGATGGTGGTTGACTATGATACTTTCCAAGTCAACAAGGGTGAAATGATACTCCTTTTGGGACTACTCAAACCCTTTCCCATCCGTACACAGATTTGGACAACTATTTATATGGATTTCCTTGAAGCGCTCCAGTGGTACAGTACCACCTATAAAAGGACACCATATGAAGCAGTCTCTGGACAGGCACCGCCAGTTCTTCTTCCATACACCTTCAATAGCTCCCCAGTTCAGGCAATTGACTCGATTCTTTGAAACCATGATTAGATTCTTCTCATTCTGCAGGACAATCTTCACATGGCAAGAATTCAACTGAAACAACAAGCCGATCAGCACTGTTCTAAGCGCACTTTTCACGTATTTGATATGGTTCTTCTTCGTCTATAGCTTTCCACACAATCCACCTTAAAACTCAAAAGGCATCAGTGGCCTGGCATGCAACTCGAGAATGCTACAGGGGAACCACTCCTTTAGATTCTGTATCAATTTCCACATCTCAAGCTTTGAGGACAAAGCTTTTTCTAAGGGGGAGGGGATGTTAGGAACCCATGTCTTTACTTTATTAGTGTAGTGTTGTTGGACGCATATGCTATGTAAGTCGTCCCATAGTATTTGTTGATCCATAGTTTGTGTTATTGTTGTTTGGCTCATATGCTTTGTAAGTCGCCCGTAGTATTGTTGATCCATAGTTTGTATTGGCCCATGGTTTTGACCCATAGTATTGGCACCTAGACTTAGTATATAAGTGTGTGTTGAGGCCTATGAAGGCACCATGAAGTTATTTGTATTGAGCTTTCTCAAAGGAGGTTTCCCCTCGAAGTGGCCTGCGATCAATAAAAGTGATTCTGAGTTCTGTTATTTCTGCTATTTCGCATATTCTTATTAATTAATTGTTGCAGGTTCTCCACACTTGAACCAAAGATCTCCAGTTTCGTTGCACCTAGTTATCAACAGATTTGGGCGAAGGTGAGAGGTCGGTGAACTTCCCTATGAGCCCTCATTCAGCAAGGTTCAAAGCATATTTGCAAGGATCTTCAGTCGGCAGAGCGACTGTGGGAATGTTGGCCAATCGTTTAATGAATTTTTGTTGTTGCTCGCTCATTGGGCGTTTACCACTTGCAGCCACCAATTTTTTAAATGCAGCTAGCTCGGGAGGAAGAGGGGAGGCCTCGAGGCCCCCTCCAAGAGCCATGTTGTGAAGGATTAGGAAGATCCCACCGCACAGAAGGCAGCTCGTCGGTTAAAATTTTTGAAAACGCTCCAAGAAACCTGGATCCAAGAAAAAAGATAATCCATTTGAGAGATTTTAAAGCTCTTCTTCATTCTTCAATAATGCATCATGATACAATCCAATGTGATATAGTCTTGCACAATCTTGAGTCTTCATATCGGTGATGTAGTTATCCATCCAATTCAATGATGAATAGGATTCTTTGCTTGCTGATACAAATGGAATGTGATCAACCATATTCATCAAGGATAAGCCTTGGGCTGGTGCAAGGTAATGATACCCAATTATGACATGTTAGTTGCAATGACATTCTGGAAAAATAGAAATATTATCATTAAAATGATTTATAAGAGGTACCTACAAAACTTTTATGGATTAGATGTAAACAAATGAAACGTATAAAAACAAATGACCTTCTGGAATATATAACTTTTATTTATGGAAAAGTGGTATAAGCACCCCAAAATGTCATTATTCAGAGATTGGTATGTTATTTTTTTTCTCAAACATAATGCACATGTTTTTGTTGAGCCACTCGTTTGCTATGTAAATTTTCAATCTACAAGAAAAAAAATATGTAGAGGCGTAGGCAACAAAAGAATCTTGTGCGGGGCTATTTTTCCAAAATTGTAAAAGTCAATTTTATATTTTTTTTAAATTATCGAAGTCAGTGAAGCCCTAAAACGACATGGTCAAGTGTTGAGCCACCATATCATGGTCTAAAAATAATCAAAATATTTTTTTTTTCGGTTGTAGGTATTTTCATGCTCTTGTGCGGGTTCTCTTCCATTTTCGAAATAGGTAATCCAATCAAAAGTTATAGGCCAAATAAACGACCTATGCTTTTTTACAAATTTGACATGAGTGCAATTAAAAATGAATTAAAAATAGAAAACAACAACAGATCTATTCAAAAATTATATATTTAGAATCTGTACACAGAGCTCGACAAGCATGTGCAATTTCATTTGCAGTGCACTCGTGGAGCTTATGTGGAACTAGTTGTGAAAAACCGAAAGTTACAACATTTGATGTTTTCTGCCATAAATTAGGCATAAATTAGACCGAGCCTCAAGGTGCAATCCGAAGCTAATTCCAATCCTGCAAGGGCGCCAAAAACAATTTGAATTCAGACACGCGTGAGCGCAAATACGCGCATGCGTGACTGACAACGGGCATGCGTTAATAACAGCGCGCATGTGTCTCTATGCATACGCGTTATTGTATGCCTTTGTATGGTTTATTTAATTTCCTTTGTCAAGGGGATACATGAAGTTGATGAAGATGTGATGATGAAGAAGATGACGATGATGTTGATGTTTATGAGGAAGGGGGAGATGACAATGATGTTGAAGATGATGATGATGATGATGATGATGATGATGAGATGATGGTGATGGTGATGATGATGATGACAATGGTTATGAAGATGACGATGAGGATGATGAGGATGATGGTGATGATGATGATGATGATGTTGATGATGGTGATGGTGATGAGGATGATGGTGACGAGGATGATGATCATGATGGTGATGAAGATGATGATGATGATGATGAATATGATGATGATGATGATGATCATCATCACCATCACCATCATCATCAACATCTACATCATCATTGTCATCTCCCCCTTCCTCATCAACATCTCCACCATCGTCATCTTCTTCATCATCACCATCTTCATCATCATCATCATCATCATCTTCATCACCATCATCATCAACATCAACATCTTCATCTCCATCATCATCATCTTCTTCATCCTCATCACCATCATCATCATCATCTTTGTCATCATCATCATTGTCATCATCAACACCATCATCATCATCATCCTTCTTCCTCATCTTCATCAACATCTAGGTCATCATCTTCATCGTCAACGTCATCATCATCATCATTATCATCCTCATCATAACCATTTATGGTGATGATGATGAAGATGATGATGATGATGAGTACGATGATCATCAACATCATCATCGTACTCATATTCATCATCATCCACCATCATAATCTTCATCATCACCCTCTTCCTCATCATCATCATCAAGCACATCTTCGTCGTCATCATCATCATCATCATCATCATCATCATACGAAGATGATGATGATGATGATGAAGATGGCGATGAAAAGTATGATGAGGATGATGAAGATGGCGATTATGATGATGAAGACAATGATCATTGTGACCATGATCATATGATGATGATGATGATGATGGTGAGGATGTTGAAGATGGCGATGATGATGAATAATGAAGATGATGATGACGAATATGATGATTTTGATGATGATGATCATATTTGTCATCATCATCATCATCATCATCTTCATCATTGTACTCATATTCATCATCATCCACCACCATCACCACCATCATCATCATATCATCATCATCATCATCCTCATCATCCTCATCCTCACAATGATGATGATGATGATGATGATGAAGATGATGATGATGATGAAGATGTTGCTGATGATGAGGATGATTTGCTGCATATTCGTCATCATCTTCATCATCATCATCATCTTCATCATCATCGTCGTCATCATCATCATCATCATCATCATCATCGTCATCATCATCATCCTTATGCTCGTCCTCACAATGATGATGATGACGATGATGATGATGATCATGCTCTGGATCATGTTGTGGATGATGATGATGTGTTGCATATTCGCCATCATCTTCATCATCAACATCATCATCATTATCATCATCATCATCATCTCCATTAGTCATCATCGTCATCATCATCAACATTATCATCATCACCATCTTCACCATCATCATGATCTTCACCATCATCATCATCATCACCATCATCATCATGAGGAAGATGATGATGATGATGATGATGAAGATGGTGACGATGACGATGATGCTGACTAATGGAGATGATGATGATGTTGATGATGAAGATGATGGCGAATATGCAGCACATCATCCTCATCATCATGACCATCTTCATCTACATCTTCATCATCATCAACACCATGATGATGATGATGATGATGAAGAAGAAGATGGCGATGACGAGTATGATGAGGATGATGAAGATGACGATTATGATGATGAAGACAATGATCATCGTGACCATGATCATATGATGATGATGATGATGGTGAGGATGATGAAGATGTCGATGATGATGACTAATGAAGATGATGATGACGAATATGGTGATTTTGATGATGATGATCATATTCATCATCATCATCATCATATTCATCATCATACTCATATTCATCATCATCCACCACCATCATCATATCATCATCATCATCATCATCATCATCATGATCCTTGTCCTCACAATGATGATGATGATGATGATGATGATGACGATGATGAAGATGATGATCATGATCATGTTGTTGATGATGATGAAGATGATGATGATGATGATGAGGATGATGTGCTGCATATTCATCATCATCTTCATCATCATCATCATCATCATCATCATCATCATCATCATCATCATCATCTCCATTAGTCATCATCATCATCACCATCTTCATCATCATCATCATCATGACGAAGATCATGATGATGATGATGATGATAAGGATGATGGTGATGATGAGTATGATGAGGATGACTATTATGATGACTATCATCATCATCATCATCATATGATCATCATCTTCATCATCCTCATAATCATCCGCGTCCTCACAATGATGATGATGATGATGATGAGGAAGTTGATGATGATGATCATGTTGATGATTATGATGAAGATGATGATGATGTGCTGCATATTTCTCATCATATTCATCATCATCATCATCATCATCGTACTCATATTCATCATCCACCACCACCACCACCACCACCACCACCATCATCATCATCATCATCATCATATCATCATGACGAAGATGATGACGATGATGATGTGCTGCATATTCATCATCATCTTCAACAACATCTTTGTCATCGTCATCATCATCATCATCATCATCATCCTCATGCTCGTCCTCACAATGATGATGATGATGATGATGATGATGATTATCATGTTGTGAATCATGTTGCGGATGATGATGAAGATGATGATGATGTGTTGCATATTCGCCATCATCTTCATCATCATCATCATCATCTCCATTAGTCATCATCGTTATCATCATCATCATCAACATCATCATCATCACCATCTTCATCATCATCATGATCTTCATCATCATCATCATCATCATCATGACGAAGATGATGATGATGATGATGACGATGAAGATAGTGATGATGATGATGATGATGACTAATGGAGATGATGATGATGTTGATGACAAAGATGATGACGAATATGCAGTGTTGATGTATATGTAACTTTGGAATATATTTCACCTATGTATATTGTACTCCTATAGAGATGGTATTATTCCTCTTTACGGAAGTGTCATCATTTGTATTGACAAGCGTCGTAACTTGTTGTGATGGGTTATTAGACCACCGAGTGTGGGGTCAGCCCAGATTAATGTAACTATGGGTTATTAGTCATCCCTGTTAGTTTATTGGGCAGGACAGGACAAGTATAAATAGATATTGGGAGATCTCTATTTGATCATCTCATTACTCATTCTTACATCACTCGGAAAGTGGTGCACTAGTTGAGGAGGAGGAGTAGCTGCTAGTAGAAGACTATCTCTTGTATTTGGTTGTATCATTGCTCTTTCTATCTCTGAGGAAGTTGTGGGGTTTTTCACCTTTATGGTTTTCCCCAGTGAAACTCTGTGTGTCTATTGTCTCATGTGATTGCTTGGTGGGATCGATATGCATTGCTATGATTGATATGCTGTACATGTTATTCTCTTAATAAAGATCCTAAAGTATGTTGAATTAATACTAAAAAATTAACATGGTATCAGAGCTTCTATGAGAAGAAGACATTGTGCAGTGGCGAAAACTAGGGTTTCTTGTTTATTGGGTTTCTCTCCACAAATTTTGGAAAAGAAACATAGATTGACTCTACTCATCAAGGATAATTTTTTCTGTCCAATCAGAATTCAATTCTGAGCACTTTCAATTTTGGCCTTAAATTTTAGGGTTTTCACAAAAATAGGAATTTCTGAAATCTGAAGACATAGCTGGAAGATCCTTGGAAAAATCGAAGTTTAGAGCTTTGGATCGATATTTTTGGTTGGATGAAGCTCCAGGAAACTCATACCCTAATTTAGGGTCCTCCCTAGTGATTCCAGCAGATTGAAAATCATTTCTGAAAGGTGAAACTTTGCATTTTTCAAATTCTAAGCATACCAGGCTGATTAGATAATCAAGGCGCATCTTTCTATCCTTTCAGAAAATTGAAATTCACATTTTGAACTTTTAGGGTTTCTCTAACAAACCCTAATCTAGGATCAGATCCATTTTTTCAGCAAATCAAGTGGTAAGACCTAATTCTTTTCTATTTCCATTTGAAGTACTCTTTAAGATGTCTCACCACACCAAGCTTGAAGATAAGCTTGAAGGGGCTGATAACTTCCAAGCATGGAAGTATACAATTGGGTTAATCCTGGAAGAAAATGAGTTGGACTCTTACATAAGCTCTGAGGTCCCTGTCCCAGAGGGAGAAGAGACTAAATCTCTTCACAAGAAGAACTTGGTAAAGGAAAAAAGGATCATTGCTGATTCTATTAAGGATCATCCCATCCCACATGTGTCATCTCTGAAGACACCCAAGGAGATGTTTGATTCCCTGAACAAGCTACTTGAAGGGAAGAACATAAATCGGAAGATGACACTGTGGAACCAAGTGAAAGGGGTAAAGCTTCAGAATGGAGAGACCATTCAATCCTATTTTTCTAAGGTCTCTCAGATTAACGAACAACTTGAAGTTGTGGATGAAGTAGTGGAAAATGGTGAAGTTGTTATGACCACATTGAATGGCCTACCTAGGTCATGGGATTCCTTTATCCAAGGAATCTGTGCAAGAAAGAAACTGGTCTCCTTCAGTAGACTGTGAGAGGAATGTTCACAAGAAGAGGCTAGGCTTGTAGCCCGAGAAGAGAAGATGGGAAATGAAGATCAAGCTCTCATAGCACACACCAAGAAAGGAAAGTCCAAGAGGGAGCATTCTCATATTGCCAAGAAATATTCACACTACCATCAACATAAAGATAAGAAAGATCTCACATGCTTCACATGCAATGAGAAGGGACACTTTGCTGCAGATTGTCCCAAGAAGAAGAAAGACAACAACTTCAACAAAAAGAAAAAGAACAACAAAAGGAGATATCATGCTCATGCTACTGAGGATGATGAACCTCCCAGGAAGAAAGCTAGAGCAGAAAGTGATGACTCATCTAGTGAAGATGAATATGTTCTAATCTCAGCCCTCACAGGTACTATCTCTCATGGATGCAATGATTGGATTATTGACAGTGGGGCTTCTAAACACATGAATGGGTTTAAAGAATCTTTTGTAAATCTATCTGAACATGAATCACCCCATAAGGTGAAACTTGGGGATGATTATCAATATCCTATCAAAGGGAGTGGTGAAGCCTCCTACAACCTGGACTCTGGAAAGTCCTTGAACATGAAAGATGTGTTATTTGTAACTGGGCTCAAGAAGAACCTACTCTCCATCTCTACATTGGATGCAAAAGGCATGAGGGTTGCATTTGTAGATGGCCAAGTCCTAATGTAGCCAAAGGGTAAAACTATTGATGATGTGAGTGGTGATTGGAGAGCAAGAGGGAGGATTGTACAAATTGAAGGGACAACCTGAACATGCCATGGTACATGAATCCATGGAGCCAAGTGAACTTTGGCATCGAAGGCTTGCACATGTGCACTACAGAGCACTACCAATTGCAAGTAAAGATGTAGAAGGTATTCCTGAAATCAAGTCAAAGCATGAAGGTGTTTGCAAAGGATGTGCAAAAGGAAAGAACATTAAGAAGGAATTTCCAAGCAGTGAAAGAAAAGCTAAAGGAATCTTGGAAATTATCCACTTTGATGTATGAGGTCCGATGTCAGCTAGTTCTCATAATGGGTATGTATACTATGTCTCTTTCATTGATGATTTCTCTAGGAAGAATTGGGTCCACTTATTGAAGAACAAAGATGAAGTGTTTGATAAGTTCAAGGAATTCAAAGCATTGATGGAAAATCAAACTGGTAAGAAGATCAAGACATTCGGATCCGACAATGGCGGAGAATTCACTTCAGGTGATTTCAAGAAGCTATGCAATGATTCAAGGATTAAGAGTGAGTTCACCACTCCTTACAATTTATAGCAGAAAGGAGTAGAAGAAGTTACTTTAGAATAGGACTCCAACAGCTCCTACAAGGAAGCAAATATTCAGAGGGAGTCCACCCAACAAATAAACAAAGATAAGTATTTGAATTGTCATTTCTTGTATATTATGTTTGTTTAAATAATGTTATTCCAAGATGTATATGCTTATGTTCCTAGACTTAGTTTGTGTATTATGCATATTAGAATAATTGCATTGATGAACAAGATACTACTAATATGCAAGTAATGGGTAAGTGGCCTATGGCATTGTACAACATTCCATTGCTACTTATCTAGAATGAAACCTCTTTGTTGACATATTGGGAGTTGTGCACACTCTTAACTATGTTTTGGTAGAGATTAGAAGGCATCTAGAAAGTTACGAGATATGGATAAATGTTGTATTGAAGCATTGGCTAAAATAATTGCATGACTGTATGACATATTTCTTTATGTGTAAGAATTTGTTCTGAAAACTATGAGATGTTTCTAATCATGCAATTTAACTTGTTTTGTAGGAAAGATCATATACCATCACCTACAAAAGAAGGACTACAACATTTGTTCAGCAACAAATTATCTATTGAAGATATTGAAGATATTGAAGTTCCCAGGATTCGGGAAGAATGCCATGATCGAGGAATACCAGTTGATCATGAAGAATGATGTTTGGGATGTAGTCCCAAGACCTAAAGCGAAGTCGGTTGTGACTTCCAAATGGATCTACAAGATCAAGCAAGCTGCAGACGGCAGCATAAAGAAATACAAAGCGAGATTTGTAGCTCGTGGCTTCTCCCAGAAAGAAGGGATTGATTATGAAGAGACTTTTTCTCCTGTGGCCATATACACTTCCATTAGATCAGTACTTGCTCTGGCTGCCGTGATGAAATGGAAGATACACCAAATGGATGTCAAAAAAATTTTCTTGAATGGTGTAGTCGAGGAGGAAGTGTATGTGGAGAAACCACTCAGGTTTGAGACACATGACAAGGAGTCATATGTGTGCAGGTTGAAGAAAGCCTTGTATGGCTTGAAGCAAGCTCCTAGGACTTGGTATGGTAGGATAGAAAACTTTCTATCTAGTTTGGGCTTTACCAAAAGTAAAGCAGATTCCAACCTTTACTACAAGGTTGATTAAGGCAATCCAATGATACTACTTCTGTATGTGGATGACCTGTTTGTTACAAGAGAAGATAGTTTGATTACTGATACCGAGTTCGAGATGAAGGACTTGGGGATGATGCACTATTTTCTAGGAATGGAGGTGTGGCAGAGTGTAGATGGGATCTTCCTTGGTCAAGGGAAGTATGCAGTAGCGATCCTAAAGAGGTTTGGGATGATGGACTGCAAGGCCATGGCCACACCTATGGCATCGAACCTGGAGCTTCTATGTGATGTTTCATCTGATCCAGTTGATGTCACGATGCATTGTCAGATGATTGGGTCCTTGATGTACCTAACGAACACGAGACCAGATATTTGCTTTGCAGTGAACACATTGAGCCAGTTCCTAATGGATCCAGAGGTGTTCACCTGGTTGCTGTAAAGTATATTATGAGGTACCTGAAGGGTACAATTGATTATGGGCTCAAGTATGATGCGAATCAAAAGTTTAACCTGCAGGGTTATGTTGATTCAGACTGGGCAGGCAGTGCTGCAGATAGGAAGAGCACATCTGGGTGCTGCTTCAGTATGGGATCAGGTGTGATCTCTTGGTTTAGTAGGAAGCAGTCCTGCGTAGCACTGAGTATAGCCGAGGCAGAGTATGTTGCAGCTTGTTTGGCTAGTTGTGAGGTAGTATGGCTCCGTAAACTACTATCTGAGTTATTTGATCTCCCGTTGGAGGCTACTGGTATCTTTTGTGATAACTAGAGTTGTGCGAAGCTGTCTAAGAACCCGGTGTTCCACAACAGGTCGAAGCACATTGAGATCAAATATCACTATATCAGGGATATGGTGCAGAGAGGAGTAGTGAAGCTCTTGTATGTTGCGACGGATGAGCAGATTGCAGATGTGCTGATGAAACCACTAGCCAGAGTGAAGTTCGAGTACTTCAAAGAGAGGCTTGGTGTTCTTCAGATTGACGACACTTCGAGGAAGAAGTGATGGACACATTTGTTGGATCCATTCCAAGCATGGTGTGAGGAGGATCCTTCACATGGTTGTGGATGTAAGCGCTGGATGATGAGCATCAGGACGATGCTCCAGTTACTGCTCTTGTTATGATCAGTTGGATCATGTATTTGTGTATGTATCAGTTGGATACATTGTTATGATCAGGTAGATACATGATATGCATCAAGTGGATGCATCGATGATCAAGATGATCACACTATGATGATATGCATCAGGAGGATGCCTTGACATGATTAGGTGGATCATGAATGATGAGTCCAAAGACACAGATGCACATATCCTTTCTGACATGGTGGTAGATTTGTTCTCCCATGTACGTTGTTGTAAGTGCAGATCCTTTCCGACATGGTGGTAGATGTGTTCCCCCATGTGCGTTGATGTAAGTGCAGAGCCTTTCCGACATGGTGGTAGATGTGTTCTCCCATGTGCGTTGATGTAAGTGCAGAGCCTTTCTGACATGGTGGTAGATGTGTTCTCGCATGTGCGTTGATGTAAGTGCAAATCCTTTCCGACATGGTGGTAGATATGTTCTCCCATGTGCGTTGATGTAAGTGCAGAGCCTTTCCGACATGGTGGTAGATGTGTTCTCCCATGTGCCTTGATGTAAGTGCAAAGCCTTTCCGACATGGTGGTAGATGTGTTCTGCCATGTGTGTTGATGTAAGTGCAGAGCCTTTCTGACATGGTGGCAGATGTGTTCTCCCATGTGCATTGATGTGAGTGCTGATCCTTTCCCGGATGGTCAGAGGAAAGCCCTTCCATGCCGGTGAGTGTAAGTGTTGTGTTGTGTGCATCTGGACTGTGCTTCATGGACGATGATCAATATGATTATTAGTATCAGGATGATACTCCGTGGTCGTGGACAGGTTGTGCAGTTACATGTAAAATATCCTGGGAGATCCGATAGGTTGAGTAGTATGCTCGTAATCAGTCCTGGGATGCTCTTTTGAGGTTTTGTTGACGCACGTAATCAGCCCTGAGGATTCCATAGTATGGCCAATGATGATGAAGACCTACAGGTGATGGGCCTGCATCCAGTATGAAAAAGGACTGGCTCTGTAGAACTTCCTATGACGATTAGATTGGATATTGATTGAGATAGTAGCAATAGTGACGATGACGATGATTTGAGGACGATGATTTGCTGATGATGATCCAGAGAAGAAGACTTGTGCTAGCAGATTTGTGTCGAGAAATACCTTCCTAGTTAAGAGGGAGTGTTGATGTATATGTAACTTCGGAATGTATTTCACCTATGTATATTGTACTCCAATAGATATGGTATTATTCCTCTTTACGAAAGTGTCATCATTTGTATTGACAAGAATCGCAAGTGTCGTAACTTGCTGTGATGGGTTATTAGACCACCGAGTGTGGGGTCGGCCCGGATTAATGTAACCATGGGTTATTAGAATGAGTTAGACAAGTCGACCCTATTAGTTTATTGGGTAGGATAGAACAAGTATAAATAGAGATCGGGATATCTCTATTTGATCATCTCATTACTCACTCCTACATCACTCGGAAAGTGGTGCACTAGTTGAGGAGGAGTAGCTGCTAGTAGAAGACTATCTCTTGTATTTGGTTGTATCATTGCTCTTTCTATCTCTGAGGAAGTTGTGGGGTTTTTCACCTTTATGGTTTTCCCCAGTGAAACTCTATGTGTCTATTGTCTCATGTGATTGCTTGGTGTGATTGATATGCATTTCTATGATTGATATGCTGTACATGTTATTCTCTTAATAAAGATCCTAGAGTATGTTGAATTAATACTCAAAAATTAACATGCAGCACATCATCCGCATCATCATCATCATCTTCATCTTCATCCTCATCATCATCAACACCATGATGATGATGATGATGAAGAAGAAGATGGCGATGACGAGTATGATGAGGATGATGAAGATGACGATTATGATGACGAAGACACTGATCATCGTGACCATGATCATATGATGATGATGATGGTGAGGATGATGAAGATGGAGATGATGATGACTAATGAAGATGATAATGATGAATATGTTGATTTTGATGATGATGATCATATTCGTCATCATCATCATTGTCGTCATCATCGTACTCATATTCATCATCATCCACCACCATTATCATCATCATCATCATCATCCTCGTCCTCACAATGATGATGATGATGATGATAACGATGATGAAGATGATGATGATAACGATGATGAAGATGATGATGATAACGATGATGAAGATGATGATGATGATCATGTTGTTGATGATGATGAAGATGATGATGATGATGGTGAGGATGATGTGTTGCATATTCTTCATCATCTTCATCATCATCAACATCATCATCATCTCCATTAGTCATCATCATCATCACCATCTTCATCATCATCATCATCATCTTCATCATCATCATCATCATCATCATCATGAAGATCATGATGATGATGATTATGATAAGGATGATGGTGATGATGAGTATGATCAGGATGATGAATATGACTATTATGATGACTATAATCATCATCATCATCTTCATCATCCGCATCTGCATAATGATGATGATGATGATTATGAGGAAGATGATGATGATGATGATTAAGATGATGATGATGTGCTGCATATTCCTCCTCCTCCTCCTCCTCATCATCCTCATGCCTGTCCTCACAATGATGACGATAACGATGATGATGAAGATGATGATGATGATCATGCCGTGGATAATTTTGTGGATGATGATGATGTGTTGCATATTCACCATCATATTCATCATCATCATCATCATCTCCATTAGTCATCATCGTCATCATCGTCATCATCGTCATCATCATCATCATCACCATATTCATCATCATCGTGATCTTCATCATCATCATCATCATCATCATCATCATCATCATCATGATGAAGATGATGATGATGATGATGATGATGGTGATGAATATGGTGATGATGATGATGATGATGACTAATGGAGCTGATGATGATGTCGATGATGAAGATGATGACGAATATGTAGCACATCCTCCTCCTCCTCCTCCTCATCATCTTCATCATCATCAACACCATGATGATGATGATGAGGAAGAAGATGGCGATGACGAGTATGATGAGGATGATGAAGATGACGATTATGATGATGAAGACAATGATCATCGTGACCATGATCATATGATGATGATGATGATGATGATGATGGTGAGGATGATGAAGATGGCGATGATGATGACTAATGAAGATGATGATCATATTCGTCATCATCATCATCGTACTCATATTCATCAACATCCACCACCACCATCATCATCATCATCATCCTCGTCCTCACAATGATGATGATGATGAAGATGATGACGATGATGAAGATGATGATGATGATCATGTTGTTGATGATGATGAAGATGATGAGGATGAGGATGATGTGCTCCATATTCGTCATCATCTTCATCATCAACATCATCATCATCATCATCATCATCATCTCCATTAGTCATCATCATCATCATCATCTTCATCATCATCGTCGTCGTCATCATCATCATCATCATCCGCATGCTCGTCCTCACAATGATGATGATGACGACAATGATGAAGATGATGATGATGATCATGCTGTGGATCATGTTGTGGATGATGATGATGTGCTTCATATTCGTCATCATCTTCATTGTCAACATCATCATTATCATCATCATCATCATCATCTCCATTAGTCATCATCTTCATTAGTCATCATCATCACCATCTTCATCATCATCATCATCATCGTCATCATCATCATCTTCATCATGATCTTCATCATCATCATCATCATCATCATCATCATCATCATCATCATCATGAAGATGATGATGACAAATATAATGATGATTATAATATTCGTCATCATCATCATCATCATATTCATCATCATCCACCACCACCACCACCATCATCATCATCATCATCATCATCATCATCCTCGTCCTCACAATGATGATGATGATGATGATGATGATGATGATGATGACGATGATGAAGATGATGATGATGATGATCATGTTGTTGTTGATGATGAAGATGATGATGATGATGAGGATGATGTGCTGCATATTCATCATCATCATCATCATATCCATTAGTCATCATCATCATCACCATCTTCATCATCATCATCATCTTCATCATGATCTTCATCATCATCATCATCATGACGAAGATCATGATGATGATGATGATGATGATGATAAGGATGATGGTGATGATGAGTATGATGAGAATGATGAAGATGACTATTATGATGACTATCATAATCATCATCATATGATCATCATCTTCATCATCCTCATCATCATTCACGTCCTCACAATGATGATGATGATGATGATGATGATGAGGAAGTTGATGATGATGATGTGCTGCATATTCCTCATCTTCATCATCATCATCATCATCATCTCCAAATTAGTCATCATCATCATCATACTCATATTCATCATCATCCACCATCATCATCATCATATCATCACGACGAAGACGACGACAACGATGATGATGATGATGTGATGCATATTCATCATCATCTTCAACAACATCTTTGTCATCGTTATCATCATCATCATCATCATCATCATGAAGATGATGATGATGATAATGATGATATGAAGATGATGACGAAGATGTCAATGATGATGATGACCATGGCTCCGATCGACAAACCATCTACTCCATTGGATTTAGGATGTCGGGATAGTGTTAGGGGTGCCCCTCTCCTCCGGTCTCGTGGCCTGGGTGTCACCTTGTAGGTCCATCTTGGAAACTAGGGTTTTGCTCAGTGAGGGAGTGTGCAATTTTTGCACATTGGGGTCAAATTTTCAAAATCACCCACCGGGCACTTGTGGCTAGCGTTCCTAGCTAGAACCTCCCTGGACACACCTGCATGTCTCCCCAGAACCCGGTTTTGTTGCACGGTTGGAGTTCTATGCCCCCGGTAGGTATCCAGCAGATGTCCCTGAAGGCCTTTTGGATGCGAGACAGAATGAGCCATACAATGACGACTGTGGCTCCAATCGATGGACTGTCAACTCTGTTGGATTCAGGACGTCAGGATAGTTCTAGGGGTGCCCCTCTCCTCCTGTCTCATGGCCTGGGTGTCACCTTGTAGGTCCATCTTGGAAACTAGGGTTTTGCTCAGTGAGGGAGTGTCCAATTTTTGCACATTGGGGTCAAATTTGCAAAATCGCCCACTGAGCACTTGTGTTTAGTGTTCCTAGCCGGAACCTCCTTGGACACACCTGCATGTCCCCCCGGAACCTGGTTTTGTTGCACGGTTGGAGTTTTATGCCCCCGGTAGGTATCCAGTAGGTGTCCCTGAAGGCCTTTTGGATGCAAGACATAACGAGCCATAGAATGATGATCGTGGCTCTGATCGACGAACCGTTGACTCCGTTGGATTCAGGACGTCGAGATAGTGCTAGGGGTGCCCCTCTCCTCCTGTCCCATGGCCCGGGTGTCACCTTGTAGGTCCATCTTGGAAACTAGGGTTTTGCTCAGTGAGGGAGTGTCCAAATTTTGCACATTGGGGTCAAATTTGCAAAATCGTCGGCTGGGCACATATAGCTAGCATGATGATGATGAAGAAAATTAGAGTTATAGAAGGAAATTGAATTAGGGTTAGAGTTAGAGTTAATGATGATGATGAAGATGGTGATGATGATGAAGACATTGATGATGATGGTGATGGTGATGAAGAGGAAGATGATGATGGTGATGATGATGAAGAGGTTGATGACGATGGTGATGGTGATGGTGATGATGCAAAAGATGGTTTAGTGCTAGGGTTTGGGTGAGGATTAGGGTTAGAGTTATAGAAGGAAATTGAATTAGGGTTAGAGTTAGATATAATGATGATGATGATGAAGAGGTTGATGATGATGGTGATGGTGGTGGTGATGGTGGTGGTGATGATGCCGAAGATAGTTTAGTGTTAGGGTTTGGGTGAGGGTTAGGGTTAGAGTTATAGAAGGATATTGAATTAGGGTTAGAGTTAGAGTTAATGATGATGATGATGAAGATGGTGATGATGATGAAGACGTTGATGATGATGATGATGGTGATGGAGATGCAGATGATGATGATGATGGTGATGATGATGAAGAGGTTGATGATGATGGTGATGGTGGTGGTGATGGTGGTGGTGATGATGCAGAAGATGGTTTAGTGCTAGGGTTTGGGTGAGGGTTAGGGTTAGAGTTATAGAAGGAAATTGAATTAGGGTTAGAGTTAGAGTTAATGATGATGATGAAGATGATGATGATGATGAAGACGTTGATGATGATGGTGATGGCGATGAAGATGATGATGATGATGGTGATGATGATGAAGAGGTTGATGATGATGGTGATGGTGGTGGTGATGGTGGTGGTGATGGTGGTGGTGATGATTCAGAAGATGGTTTAGTGCTAGGGTTTTGGTGAGGGTTAGGGTTAGAGTTATAGAAGGAAATTGAATTAGGGTTAGGGTTAGAGTTAATGATGATGATCAATATGGAGATGATGATGATCATGATGGCAATGAAGATGATGATGATGATGGTGATGATGATGAAGAGGTTGATGACGATGGTTATGGTCATGGTGATGGTGGTGGTGATGATGCAGAAGATGGTTTAGTTCTAGGGTTTGGGTGAGGGTTAGGGTTAGAGTTATAGAAGGAAATTGAATTAGGGTTAGAGTTAGAGTTAATGATGATGATGAAGATGGTGATGATGATGAATATGTTGATGATGATGATGAAGAGGAAGATGATGATGGTGATGATGATGACTATGAAGAGGAAGATGATGATGGTGATGATGATGAAGACATTGATGAAATACAGATGTCCAGAAGAATAAAGAAGAATAAGAAACCTATACTTGAGTAAAGAAGACACTAGAGATGGTGGAGGAGGTAGTAAACAAGGAAATTTTAGTGATGAAGACCAAGATAATATAGGGTACAATGATGACACCAACCCAATAGATTCAATGAAGATGGAAGGGGTGAAAAATGGGAAGAAAGAGGTCAGGAAAACAAGCCAAAAAATGCAACAAGGGAAGCAATACTCAAAGGAAGAAAGTTCAAGCAAGCTCATCAA
Source organism: Larix kaempferi (assembly GCA_027924585.1). NCBI lineage: Eukaryota > Viridiplantae > Streptophyta > Pinopsida > Pinales > Pinaceae > Larix > Larix kaempferi. The sequence continues at coordinate 3,024,940 of BSBM01000100.1, forward strand.
CCCACCAATACTAAAGTTAGATACAAAAATAAGTTAAAATTACTCATTTAACATAGAAGTAAGTTCAACCTACAAAAGGAGTAGAGTTAGTGAGGATAGAACAACAATAACAATTACTAATAGGTTATACCAATGTTGGCTAAAAAGGAACCAAAACCAATAGAGGAATGATTGGAATTCCTTGGAAAATGAAGGAAACTATTACAAAAGATGCAGACAGAAGTAAATGAAGAACACATTAATCTCAATATTAAAATCATAGTAGAAGGAAAGGACATGAGAGATAAGACATAACAAACACATAACTATCATACAACCCATAAAAGAGGGTATTTACTACCATTATGGTTGTCCCAATTGTATTAGAAACCACAAGTGTTGATGGAAGCTAGTGATTATCCAATTATTCTCAAAACATAAATATTGTGAGATGAAAATATTCAAATTGGGAGAGTAGGACACCATATGATGACCAAAAGCTATACATATATGAAAAATGAGTTGAAAGAAAATAATAAATAGATACAAGATCTATAGAACCAATTAACCATATTGGCATAATATGAAATATAATGTATGTTCCTTGAAATAGACATCCCTAGTGGAACAAAAAAAGAAGAAGCAACCCAACTAAAGATGGAAACAACAATTAATCAAATGCAGTGGAGATAAGTTGGGAAATATGCAAGAGAAAGACATATGCAGGAAGAACAAATGAAAATAGAAACTATTGTAAGAAGATTTACTAGAAGGTTCTACCTCCTAGAAAGTCCCTTCACTAGAAACTATATAAAGGAGTAGAAGCAATGTAATAGGATGTATGTGAAGAATATTGTTATTGGCTTTGCACATTTGGATGTTGCCCTCCTTAGGGTGGGAGGTCAGCCTCCAAAAACTCAAGCATTGAAATGAGTCATGAGTGAGGTAGGTCTAAAGAAACTTCTCTCATACCAAATGAGAGAAGTGGTAGGTAGGTCTCAAAGTGGGATTGAGAGGCTCGATGGTGATTGTAATAGTGAGCATGGTATTGGTGAGAGTAATGTCATGATAGTGGAATTAAACATTAAGTTGGTGACCCTAGATCTTGGATCCTAGCCTAGAAACACGAGAGCCTAGCTTAAAAACCCTAGTTGGTAATGTAAACCCTAGTTTGTATTCTAATCACAATGAAACCCTATTATGTAGCCTAAGATCTAGCCCTAAATTATAATACATGTAAATATTACATCATTTTCATTGTACATATATATTCATGTGCATACATTTGAATCCAAATCACTATACACATATATGCATAGTTTCTCATCTATATAGCAAGGGTGCATACAACTAGAAAACTGTTGTACCTGGAACCGGATACCTAATTTAGAAACGTAATGGTTTGAAATTGGTTGTACCATGAATATTTTTATATGGTGGATATGCACACCTATGGAAACCTTCTCAATGGATGGAAAACCTAATATTATCATAACATTAGTAAATCTTACTCCAACATGTAGTAATGCTTACATGTTCTAGTGTTGATGATGCACTAATGGATGCATGCAACTTGATGAGGGTGTATTTGTGACTCCATTGATGTAATGCACTTGTCTTAAATGTCTTTAACAAGTGTCTGAGTGTCTAATAGATGAATTATGATACCCTAATACCCCTCTATCCCTTCTAGACAAAATTTGACAGCATTTGGGGTATTGGGGTAACAAGTTGGTGTGTTGAGGTGGATATAGCCTAAAAAATACACCTCATAGTAGTCATTTATTGTAATGTCAAATATACATGTGTTTAAGTCAACATGTCTACATAAAATTAGATCGCTATCACATAATGATAAATTAAGGAAGTCCTAATTGTAAATGGTAGTGGATGTGATGGTCATCAAATCAAAGGTGGCTATATCCGTGAGTGAGAATTAATGAGCTAGCGATACATCGTGCTCAAGGTTGTCCTATTTGTATGGTGAAAATTGATTAAGAAATGATTCCATAACTTGGTTATTAATTTGTTGCATGATCTTAAGTGGACAAAATGGTCAAAATAAATACTAGTGATGACATTTCATTATGTAGAGTATGGACATTTTGGATCTCATTATGTAGAGCTATTAAAAATCATGTTGGATCTCATTTTAACCTTTTGACGACAATGGACATTTTCTATTTTTAAGTATTCTTTTCCTAGTACTTGAGTTCCCAATATATATCTTATGTGCCATGAGGTGTGATTTGTCCATCCATTTATTCTGTTTGTTTTTAGATTAATTCTCACACATGATTTTGTTTGAGTTAGCCTATGTTTACAATGGTTTCTTAACATAGATACCATTAGAAGCTTTTACATGTGGAAAGATAAACCAAGATGAACTATGATATCTAACTTCTCTCCCAAGATCTAGGTAAAACCCAAATTTACACAGCATCACATCATGATACACACAACATGAGACAACCACATTAGACAACGAGATATATAAATCACATAATTGAAAATCCATGTACATCGAGGCTACAAAACTCATCCAAACATATACAATTTCTGGAAAACAGTGGAACATGGTTCCCAATGTACATACAATGGCAACTCGTGCCCTACACAAAATGAAACAACTCATGCCGTAGATACAAAATACATGGCAACTCGTACTGTAGATACAAAGTACATCAAAATTGGTGCGCAAAAGTGCCACATCGTGGCTAATGTACATAACATGTGGTGTGTCAAGCATTGTGACCACCACCATCACTCCCAGGCGCATATCCAAAGTCAATCTTCCTACTCTTTGAGCTACGGGTGCCTCGGGTCTTGCTCCGTCTAGGAGTAGACCGTCTCTCCAGGATTAGGAACAAATGATATAAGATACCATCATTTTCAAGCATTTGCAACATTTACCACATTTATAAAACAAATGTAGAATTCGAATCTTAAATAAATCACCTCTGAAGTGAGTGCGAAACATCGAACAGGTGTCCTGGATCTGCGGAGCCTCTGAACAATTCTAGCCTACAACATTTACAACAATCATTTCATTGAAAAGTAATAATTGCTTAAATTAATTTTTGTTAATGCATCAAAATATTTTCATAAATTAGCTTGATTCTCACTGTGAACACCTCTGACGATGGACATGGATGCGCTTCTGGGCTAGCAGGTGGAGCAGATGGCCGGACAACTAGCTCTAATGCAGTGATGGGGGGGGTTGGGGGGCGCAGATGTAGTGGCAGCCACTACAGGTGCAACCACTGGAGATAATGATGAGGATACTAGAAGAGTAGATGCCACAATAGTGGCGGGAAGTGGGGATGATATGGTGGGAGAAGACACGGTGGTATGGGGTGGAGGAGGATGTCATGGATGATGAACCCCTGTCGGTTGTACGATAGAGGGTATCGAACGAAAATGGCTAGGGGGGATGTTGAGGGATGGTGCATGGGAGGGCAGTCTTGCATGGAGGGAGGAGGATGGACGAAAGGGGGGTTGTGGATGAAGAGGGGAAGGTGGAAGTAAGGGGGGGCGTGGACGAATGGGGGAGGATGGATAGATATGGGGGCGTGGATAAATTGGGGAGGATGTATGGACGGGGGGGCGGGGGGGGCGAGTGCGGGATGATGGATGGAGGGGGGAGTATGGGCGGAGAGGGGGGGCTGGATGGAAGGGAGGGGGGTGGACGTAGGGAGGGGTCTATATGGAAGCGAGGGGGGGGACTCATGGGAGAGGGTGGATACATAGGACTAAAATGGGGAGACGCAGCTGCTGGTGGCACCTACATATACATTTGTAATATCACAATTTAGTAAACAAACAATAAATTAAACCATAGTAAGTCGTAACAAATCAAATTAAAAGCATGCTTATAACTACACATTGTACCTGTGTATATGGTGATGTGCCAATCCTTGGCGGGGGGTGGTTGATCACCGTAGTCACGGAACAACTATGGACAACAAAATGCATGCATGTTATGAACATGTTAAACAAGTCATTATCTAGGAAATCAAGATATTCAAAAACATTGTACGAACTATCAACGTGTATGCCATAAATATAAATACTTGGGTAATATAAATGACATAAGTAATAACAATATTGTGTCAGGTACTGCAAATACCTTCGTGTGGGGTGCTGCAATTTCAGTTGCAGCTGCCATTGCTGCATACAGGTTGGGAGATCCTCCGTTCTCCCATCTTGCTATATCAGCTCTGAATAACTATACATTGAAATAATAGTTTAAGTCAAACAAAAATAATTTATAAATACTTTACAAGTTATCAAGTGATGATTGAAAACACATTAAAAAAATTGTCGACCTGGTCCATATAACAACCCTCGATCGGGGCAGGGCAAGTGTGCCCGCAATGGGGATAAATATGTGGAATTGCCCCCGTCGAATTGGAATGCCCAATATAGCTACCACCAATCACGGGTATATCCTGGCCCTGTCATGAAGGCCCTACAACTGGATCTCTATCAAGGTCAACCAACCTCTCCACTATAGTACCTACTACAAAGGAGGTGTGTTTGAGGAGTCCACGTGCAACATTCCTCATTGCCACCTCGATATGATCAAGCTTGTGGGGAAACTGAGGTGGCTCGGGAGAGGGGTTAGGGTTGCGCCTCGGAGCTGGTGGCCCTCTCAATGGGTTCCTCCTGGAAGCAGGTCGATCTTGGGTAGAGCCATGCCTAACATCTTGGAACTCGGTTATGTCAAAATAGTTGACATGTAAACCGAGGCAAAACTCAGCCCATAGCTGGCGAAGGAAGTATTGTGGACCTCCCTATTATTGCAGGGAGGTTTATCGTACACCATGAACCACCTTCACATCCAATTGTCCCTCCACGATTGGTAATGACACCAATCCATGCAGACACGTGGCTTTGTAATGTTCGGTGGTTGGTTTGTTTTCAGATCGGTGAACATACTATATAATTGGGCTTTTGTAATGTTCAAATCTTTTATTGCTTCCTTGGAGATGCCCGTGGAGTAGTACTCCTGCATCCTAGCTCTAAATTGAGTCATGTCGGTCAATTGATGGTGTGCATGGATGAGGGAGTCAATTGAGTTCTCAATTGACGTGGCAAGAGACAATCGAGATGGTTCCCCCGAGTTTCTAAGTTCACTAGTGTGCATTCGCATTTCATTTACATAATGGTTAAGGTCATCTTGTTCAAAATTTGGTTGGGGGTTTTGGTTTTGTTCGGCATTTGGATTGTGTTCATGGTTTTCTTCAGCATTGGTTCCAAGGTTTGGGTTTTCTTGTGTTCCACCAAACTCGGGGTTAAGATCTTGTTCACTCATTGTCTCAGTTTACAATCTGCAATTGAAAATTGGTTCATTGTTTTCAAAATTTAGGAATTATTTACAATTAAATAAACAAAAAAATAAAAAAATTGACACAAATAATGAATAAAATGAAAAAAAACCATGATATTTACCTATTAGTCGAAGTGTTGATGAGTTTGTGGGTGTTATTGGGTGGTTTTGGAGTCGATTTGGCCTCCTTTGGTGGTTGAATCGACACACACGCGGAGGAGGAGGACACGCTTGGCCAAATGGGACAATGGGGAAATTGTGCTCTTTTTTTTTTAACAGAGGAGCATGTGTGCCACCATTGCGTGCACGCACCTCAGTTTGGTACCGAACCTAGTGGCACATGCGCGCTACCTTAGGTGCGTACAAGTCATTTTCTTTTCCGCTAGCACGCCGCTATTGCAACGAAAATGGGGACCATCTTCGTGTGCCCTCTCCCTTCCTTACATTAAAGAGGCTCATAATCTCTCTGGAGTGAAACAGGTGCTTGGAAATCATCTTGCAAGTCAATGCTTCCTTGGAGCACTTGTAAATATGAGGAATCCTTATGTTTACCTTGGAAATGATGCTGCTCCATAATGTCATGTGTACTATTAGACACACTCATCTAATCACATGTGTGTTCATGCAACTCTTGAGAATAATGCAAGCTCTCTTTTAAAAATTCAACCTTCTCAAAAATTTGGATCTTAGTACTAGAAGGATATTTTCTGCCAACCTTACTACTAGAAATGACTGCCATATCAAGATGAAACAAAGGAATTTGGTGAATGAACCTTACTACTAGAAATGACTGCCATATCAAGATGAAACAAAGGAATTTGGTGAATGAAAAAATCAGAATGGTTGTAATACCTTTGTGAAACCTCTGTATCTTCATGATGTCGATTGGTGATGGCATTCTTCCCCTCCCAATATCTAGGTTCACTCTCAACTAGACTGTGGTTATCTTTTTCTCCATAATGATGTTCAGAGAATGCTTGAAGGGTTCATCCTTTCTCTTTTGTGATTAACTTAGTGGGATATTCTTCAGATTGATGCAAAAAAGAATTGATGCTACAAGGATCATATTTACCTTCCTTCCTTAGCCTGAAGTCTTCTTATTCTTGCTCAATGCATTCATTAGAGGAAATACATGGCTCTTTTCTTGGAATATTGCTACTCCTCTCCTTTGATGGTTGATGGTTACTATGATTTTTCTCCTTCAAGCTAGATGATGCATATTTCTCCTTGGTAACCTTAGAATCACTATTATTGGAGACTTTGTTTGAATAGAATCCGAAAAGTCTCTCCATGCTAGAAACAATGGCATCCAATAAGGCTTCACTTTCGATTCCTCTTTATTCTTCTTTGCTCACAGAGGTGGAAAAAATTGTTTCCTCTATGGGTGGTTTTATGCTCTCTATTAAACCCAAAGATTCATCCTTGATCTCAAATACAAATCTGTAATGAAAATAATCTTTGAAGTAAATGTCTTTACGAATCTCTTCTCTCAAAGCCAGATACTCTTGGTAGTAGCAGGGAAATTTTTTACCTGCAGATATCCTCTTTGATAACTCCTTCTTAGGATTAGCCATCGATGGTTCATCCCATTGATCTATGTACAACTGGTCAAAAATTTAACCATCATCATCTCTTGGTAGGCCTCCATCAATGTAAATGACTTCTTCTTCCTCGTATAATTCAAAGCCTTCGTCTTCCATGACTATATCTAGTTTTATAGATGCAACTTGAAAATAGTTCTGAGATATTTATTCATATGAGATTTAGTTTCCACAGGATGAGCCAATGAAAGTGATATGATACCACTATAATGTACCAACTAGGATTAGTGATACAAAAACTTTCTTCTACACAGAATTATTAAAAACAATGTTTTTGGAAACTAGTTTGAATGGAGGGGGGGGGGGGGGGGGGTAAGGATCAAAGGAAATGGATCAATGGAAGGATACGATATATTTTAATACCTCTTCACAAAGTACCAAGACCATTTATGTTTCAATATCATCCCGGCTGAACTCTAATCCAATGCTTTTGGGAACCCAGTATATGCAGATTACTATTGGTCTAAACTTTGACTGGAAGCTAGGGATGAGTATTTATGACTCAGATTATATAATAAACATAAAATATCATTAAATATAAATTCATATATAACTCCATCAATTTTAATAAATATCAGGGAATTTTTTACAAAAATACGAGTAAATTGGAATTCTAGGATTGCATAGCTATTAAAATGCAGGAGCTTCCAAACAGGAAAGGAAGGCTCATGAATTCCTCTTCTCATAAATGGTTTGGATCATAAAACATGTTATATAAATTCTATAATAGAAATTATATCATTTGGATATATTCTCATTCATCTACCATAGTCATTCTGAAAACTAGTCAAAATCTAGGCAATTCTAGAGGGGGCGGAGAAATTGAAGAAAATATCAGACTTCTGCAATAAGAAATGTAATGGATGATATCATAGATTAATATTGACTATTATTACATCATATAAGATCCATGAGAATCAATTTCTTCATCAAATCTTGATGCTATAGCATTCTTGAGAAGATAGAAGAGAGAAGAAGAGCAGAAGAGAAGAATTGGAATTCTGACTGGAAGGATTCACTGTGGTTCCTTCAAAAATTCATATGATGTAATGTCCCAAACTGAATTTTTTTTTTTTTTGTGCACTGTAGATGGCTAGTAGGCTTATATATCAATAGCATATGAAAGCAAACCCTGATCTCTACATGCATGCAGATATGTGCCCTAGAAAATACTAGAATGCTAGAAAGTAGGAGGAATTAATGCATGCACATACCAGTATGTAGATCTGCTATTGTTGATGAAGATGAAGCCCGCATGAAAGAATAAGGATGAACCAATAAGCAACTAAGACAAATTGTGTTTCTGAGTAGAAGGCACCCTTCTCCAAGCTAGAGAAGCTCCCAGATAATAAATAAGAGGCAGAATGAACCCCTGATGAGGTATTCTAGGGTTATAATGCCCTTATGAAGATGATGGAGATTGCATGCATGAAGAAATACTTCTCCCAAGCTAAAAACGTGATAATCTATCCCTGGATAATGCACCCAAGAAGAGGATATGTATTCCTAAAGGAGGAATTGCTGATAAATAATGAAAGAAGCAATGTGAGAGGTTTTCCTTCCAAGGAAAGGGTAATACCTATGCTATGAGACTGATGGAAGCTGCATGCAGCAATTTTGACTATTGTAAGAGGCTATGCGAATAGATATGTCTTGGATCAATTCGCCCAAGTAGGGATAGCGAATGCCCCAATGCTGAATAACTCAACCTCACTGCAGATTGTAACCTGATATTGAATCAATGTGGAAGCAATGTTGAATCTAGATGATCCAACATGAATGATGAAGTAGGGCAGATAGCTTTCACTGCCGAAATACACCAGTTAGTTGAGTACACGCTTCAACCCCAACTTAGCTCACTGAGCTTCTCCAAATCGAGATCACAAATCAATCATCAATAATAATTCCTTCTCCATTCGCTTTACTTTCTTTTATAACATTCAATTGCTCAAAACCCTAATTTTACCCTAATTAGGTCACTTTATCTTCTAATTTGCAGTTGACTTGCATGCAGGTGCCTGGAGACTCAATAAGGTGCATGCATCATCAAATAATGCTCGGATGTCATGCATGCAGGTGGCCTTTGGCTCAGATGGCCCTTGTCCATCTAATGATGATATAAAATCTATGCCCTAGATATTTTGATATGGCATAAGTCCTCAACTGATCCCTTGACTGTCATTGCCCGCTCAAACCTATGGGAATCAAATAGGTTAGCAGGATGGTCCTCAATGCCTAAGCAGAAGAGGACATTACATATGAGCATGAATTTTTTTGTAGATGTCTTCATAAAACCTTCATAAAAGAGTCTTCAACATAATCAAACTTACATGGTCTTCAACTGGATCTTCAATTGGAACATAATTGAGTAGAATGGTAACAATTGGGGCACATCACCCAAATGAGATTAGAGGCACATCTATCCAATCATCAGAAGCTTCATTGCTCTCAAATTCATAAACAAAATAAGCCAAAATTTGTGAATAGAGATATCTTTCTTCTTTTATAGAATGCATGACCTGTTGGCTAAGTCATCTCCACCTATGAGAGCAGGTCACCTCCACTAGTGGATCCTCATGAGTTGGCTTGGAATTCCTGCTTTTGGATTAGCATTGTCTTTCTTTCCTGCTTTATCTTGTTTCCTGCTTTATCTTTTTTCCTACTTTATCCTTCTTTCCTCCTTTATCCTGATTTTCCTGCTTTAACTCGATTTTCCTGATTTTATCTTGATTTGCTGCTTTTAGCATGTTTTTGACCATTTTTAGAAATTTCCATCCTCCTTGGTCAACTTGGCCTCTCCAATTCTCCCTCCTTATCTTATCTCATTATTTCTAATCCAAATATTAGTAATTAGAAATAAAATTACTCAAACCAACTAATTAATTATTCCAAAGTGCATATTCTGGAATTTAATTAATTAAATGCCTCCAAACCAAAATTAATTGCTTGGAATAATTTAATTATTTTCCTAGTACTATTGGCATCATTAATTAAATATTTTAATGCTTATGACCTAGTGACATAGACCTTGTCAAAATTTGGGGACATGACATATTTTAACTTTTAGCATCCTATTTTTTTCTGCAACACCTCTCTCTAAAGATACTTTCCTTTATATAGTCGCAATTCTCCTTGAGATTTTGGTTTTCTTATTTTATATGTGCATCTAGCACTTTGTATTCTTTAATTTTCTTCTTAATCTTCCTCACTTTCTTACTTCCTTTCTTCTTTGGTGCAACCCCGTAGGAACCTTTGATGTCATATCTTGTGTTCTAAGAAGTTCCTCCTCTTCTGAATCTGAATAAGGAATATCGAGAACATTCTTTTCCTTCAGTACCTCAAGCTTTAGTTTCTTAGTCTCCAAGAAGGGAGTGTTGGGAATAAAACCAATCATTGACTCATGGACCTTAATTTATTCCTCTTCAAGAGACATATCTATTTCTTTATCATCATGTTTAGATTCTACCTCAATGTTGGGTATCTCCTTAGTATTTTCTTGCTATGTTTATCCCAAAGCAACATAAGTTATCCAACAACAGATTATGTATGAGGATTCTCTGATGTGCTTCCTACGATCATCACCTCATCTTTGTCTATCGGATTTTGTTCATTCTCTTTGAAAATTTGTCTATCCCTACTTCTCACAACCCTGGTAGTCACTTCTGGATTCCGAGTAACCAACATCATTCCCTCTTTTAGTTCTTCCCCCATTGTAATATTTATTTTCTTATTGGTTTTATCCTTGGTGGAGGATCCCTCATCAATGCGAACTATTTTTATGTCAATGGGATTTTTTGCGTTCTCAACATAAATTTCTTCTTGTACCATTGGCTCAGTAGCTTTTGAAGGTTCCCCTATTACATCCTTAATTATCTCCATAGTGTGATAGGTATTTCATTTAGAAAAATAATTCTTTGGCAATTCTTTTTCAATGGTCGTCTTCTTTGTGCCTAATCCGCAGCCTCCTTCTTCTTTGAAGAATTATTTTTTGTACTTTCATATTGATGAGAACCTCTGAATTTCTCAGTTGGATCCCTATCTAGTCCTTCCTTGATGACTTCCTCCTCTATCACATAATTTGACTCCTCCTTTCTATTTGAATCCCCTTTTTTGTTCTTCTTTTAATATTTTATAGAGGGTTTTTCTTATGGTTCTCCTTCATCAAATTATTCTATTGTAATAGGTTTCAAAGCCTTCTTCTCATCCGAAGTCTCACCATAATGCTGCTTCTCTTTTTTCATTGAGGGGTATGAGACTTCGCAGAAGGTTCTCCTTTCGTCTGATGTTCAATGGTATCTTCTTCCAAGGGAGGCCTTGGTTCAACCCTAGCATCCATAAGCTCATTATCCTCATGGGGTTCCTCCTTGCTGCTATTATGATTTTTCTTTTGTCGGGAGGTGGCCTTCGATTGCTGAGAGGGTTCTTATAATTCTCTAGGTATGGAGTTTCTAGAAGAATCCCTTTTAAATCCACCCCAGAAGTGGAATTTTTCCCAAGTTTGATTCTTCGATTTCAACTCCTCTTGTATGAGGATCCCTATAAGGCCATGGTGGAAGAGATTGGTCTCCACCTTCTGTGGGTGAAGTTGGACGTGGGTTTCCATCTTGGTTAAAATTCTCAGTAAAAAGAATGGGAGATTCATTTTTTTATTTCTATTAAAATGCAACAAAATGCAGAGGTGATTCTGAAATGTCACTATATACCTCCCTTCATAGGTTATGTACTTTTGAACAGTGTACATAGAATTCCTCCATTCTTCCTGGTTCCACATGCAAGGAATCCCCTTGCTCCAATCCAGATCCAATCTAGTGCTTGTCGACCAAGAACTGGTGGTAATCGAATTCCTTTATCCCCTTTCTCTTGAACCAACAATCCCCCCCCTGCAAAAGACCGATGCTCTTGGCGATGAAATCTTCTGTGACAACCATATTTAATTTCCCCAGTTGTTCTACATGACCATTGTGTTATCTAAGAAATTGATGTTGTTTGATTAACATCTACTGTAATTCCAAGACCTAGAACTATCATGATCTTCACATGTATGATGTAAGGCAAAAATTAAACAATCATCAGTTGCTTACCCAGATCCATTAGTGCAGAAAAATTTACGCAATTAAACTTTACTTAATCGCCCCTTTCTCCTTCAAGATGGAAAACGGTTTCTCTCTCTTACCCCTTTAATGATACATTCTTTTCAAATAGTAATTGATGGGTATTATGAAAGATCTTTTATAGGTGGAGAGAGGACCAATTTCCTAAAACACTTATACTCCACTTGTCCATCAAAGTAGGAGTCTTGGAGACCACTCCTCTAATTCACCAATATAATTCAAGATATTGAAGGATATGGAATCCTTTGATAAATGTAACTGCCTATCACATGTGTCTCTTCATGTGGGCCATTAAAGATAATAAAAAATTAGTCTTACATTCTCCCACTTGGCACATATGATAACTTAATGTTAGATTTTAACAAGGTAGACATTAGGCGTGCCATAAATCATATCCATCTTAACTTTTAGTTGGTCATTGTAATACTATAATTAAAAAACCCACTAATGCGAGTCATGGAGGTTCCATATCAATAAGGCAACATAGTCCCTTCCATGTACCACAACACTAGTAACTTGTTTAATATATTCTAAAAACGAGAAGTGTATTCATAAGGTTCAACAATAATGTCCCTTGTCAGAGACTATTCCTGTCATCATACATTTATTCTTATACATGTACGTACACATTTAAAACATGAATTATCAATCAGAAACACCTTTATTAAGATCTCAAAGTGTCAATTAAAACAAATAACATAATGCAATCCATCACATAAAAGTAGCAGCTGTTATATGCTACGTTCAATACCCATTCCATTGGCATGTTCCTTAAATGTCTTTGGTGGTAATCCTTTTTTCAATGGATCTGCAACCATAAGCAGTGTGCTTATGTGTTCAATTGACACTCGTTGTTTCTGAACTTCTTACTTAATGGCAAAGTATTTCAATTCCATGTGTTTAGCACCATTAGAATACTTGTTGTTCTTAGAGAAAAATACAGCTGCGGAGTTATCACAATAAATTCTCAGCGGCTTGGCAATAGAGTCAACAACCCCAAGTCCTGAGATAAAATTCCGCAACCACAATCCATGAACTATGGCCTCAAAGCATGCCACAAATCATCTTCCATAGTGGATGAAGTAGTGATAGTTTGCTTCGCACTTTTCCATTATATTGCCCCTCCAACTAATAGGAACAAATAACCAAAGGTGGACTTTCTACTATCAACGCATCCGGCAAAATCCAAATTTGAGTAGCCAATCACCTCTAGATTATCAGAGCTCCTAAATGTGAGCATGTGATCCTTTGTTCCCTGTAAGTACCTCATCACTTTCTTTGCAGCTTTCCAGTGATCCAATCTAGGATTAATTTGGTATCTTCCCAACATACCAATTGCAAAACTGATGTATGGTTTGGTACAAGTCTGTGCATACATTAGGCTTCCTACTGCAGAAGCATAAGGAATCCCTTCCATCTGTTTTCATTCCCATTCATTCTGCGGACATTGCGTAAGGCTAAATTTATCCCCTTTCTGAATAGGGACATCAACAGCTGAACTTTTCTCCATTCCGAATCTCTCTAGAACTCTTTCAATATAGGCCTTTTGAGACAATCCTAACAATCCACGTGATCGATCCTGGAATATTTTAATTCCTATCAAGTAAGATGCCTCACCCATATCTTTCATTTCAAAATTCATAGAGAGAAGCTTCTTGGTTTCGTGTAATAAACCAAGATCACCAGTGGCAAGCAATATGCCATCAACATACAAAATCAGAAATATAAACTTACTCCTACTAAACTTCAGATATATACACCAATCAACAATGTTTTCCTTAAATCCAAAGGAAGTAATGGTATTATGGAACTTAAGATACCATTGTCGGGAAGCTTGTTTAAGTCCATATATTGATTTCTTAAGTTTTCAAGCCAGGTGCTCTTTTCCCTTAAAGGAGAAACCTTCAGGTTGATCCATATAGACTTCTTCCTCTAAACTCCCATTCAGAAAAGAAGTTTTCACATCCATTTGGTGCAACTCCAAATCATAATGAGCTACCAATGCCATGATGATTCTAAGTGAGTCCTTCTTGATATAGGAGACAAGGTCTCTTTATAATCTATTCCTTCTTTCTGAGTGAAACCTTTGGCCACAAGTCTAGCTTTATGTCATTCGATATTTCCCTTAGAGTCATGTTTGGTCTTAAAGACCCATTTGCAACTAACTTTCTTGTATCCTTAGGGAAATTCAACAAGATCCCAGACTTCATTCTGGTCCATTGATTTCAATTCATCATTCATGGCATTAATCCATTTAGCAGAATCATTACTTTTTATGGCTTGTGAAAATGAAACCGGATCCTTACATGTCCCTACATCAAAATCAGATTCTTGTAGATAAACCACATAATCATTCAAAATAGCAGACCTCCTTTCCCTTTGAGATCTCCTTAATGCTACTTGTTGTGGTTCTTCTATCATCGGTTCATTGGTGACAGTCTCATTATGGAGTGGTGGTTCATTAATTTTTTGTTCAATGTTGTTAGATTGTTCAACAACGGTAGGAACAAAAATTTATTTCGAAGCCATAGGTACAAGGAATTGTACCCTAACTTCTCGGATAACCATATTTTGTGTTTTATCACTCCCACTAACTTCACCATTTTCAATGAATTTGGCATTACCGATCTCTACAATTCTTGTACTGTGATTAGGATAGTAAAACCTATACCCTTTGTATTTTTCAGGGTAACCAATAAATTAACCACTGATCGTTCTAAAATCCAATTTATTTTCATGTGGATTATACACTCTAACCTCTGCAGGACAACCCCAAACATGCAAGTGTCTTAAACTTGGTTTCCTTCCTTTCCACAGTTCATAAGGGGTATTTGGAACTGACTTACTAGGAACCCAATTCAATAAGTATACAACGGTCTTAAGAGCATGCATCCACAATGCAATGGGTAATGTTGAATTACTCGACATACTCCTAACCATATCCATTAAAGTACGATTACTCCTTTCAGCTACACCATTTTGCTGTGGCGTTCCAGGCATAGTATACTGTGCACATATGCCATGCTTTTCAAGGAGTTTAGCAAATGGGCCAGGGCACTGCCCTGATTCATTATACTTTCCATAATATTCACCACCTCTATCATATCTGATGATTTTCACCTTCTGTCTAATTGCCTTTCAACCTCAGTAATGTACACCTCAAGGGCATCCACCGATTGAGATTTTTCATGTAGCAAATAGATATAACCATAACATGAGAAATCATCTATAAGGGTAATAAAATACTTTTCTCCACCAAAAGATGGACTGTCAAAAGGCCCAAAAATGTTTGTATGGATAATCTCAAGAAGCTCTGTACTTCTTGTGGCACCCCTTTTGGTGTGTTTGGTTTGTTTTCCCTTAATATAATCCACACACACCCCAAGATCAGAAAAATCTAGGTTCAAGAGAATCCCATCTTTTACTAATCTTAGTAACCTTTCTCTGGAAATATGTCCTAGCCTTTTATGCCACAAGTATGAGTAATTTTCATTCATGAGGCTACGTTTAGTACCAACATTATGATGCAGGGTAAGAATAGTTTCAGCAAATTGATCATCAAGTTTTAATTTGTACAAACCATCACAAAGAATTCCCGAACAAACAAAAGAGGTACTCTTAAACAAACTGAAACTTTTATTCCCAAATTTAAAAGAGTAACCATCAAGATCAAGTCTAGACAAGGAAATTAAATTTTTGGAAATAGAAGGAACATAAAAAGTCTGAAACAAATCCAAATGATAACCAAAATCTAGAAATAAACGATAAGTCCCAATGGCTTCAACTGGAGCTTTAATCCGATTTCCCATGAACATAAAGTTTTCATTTGGATTTGTGGTATGGGTTGTAAGGAATCCCTGCATTGTATTTGAAACATGAGTAGTAGCCCTAGAGTCAATCCACCAAGTATAAGAAGGAACTCCAGTTAGGTTTGATTCGAAACAAACAGAAATTATATTCACACCTTTCTTTTCGAACCATTCCCTTCGTTTCAAACATTCTTTTTGATAGTGTCTCGGATTTTTACAGAAGTGACACTTATCGCTGTTGCTTTCCTTCTGATAAGCCTGAGAACCATGATTAGGCTCATATGCCTTGGGTGGTACTCGCTTCATGCCCTTTCTAAGATTTTTCCCTTTCCTTTCGGCTCCTTGAGTTGTGAGATGAACTGAATGTTGTCCATGTTGCTTAAGTCTTGCCTCTTCTTGATTGAGCATACTGGCCAACTCATTCACATTCCACTTATCCTTAATAGTGTTATAGTGAATCTGAAACGGCCCATACTAAGGAGGCAAGGAGTTCAAAATAAATTGCAAAAGAAAGAACTCATCCACATTCATCTCAAGAGTCTTTAATTGAGCAGCTAGATTTTTCATTTCAAGGACATGCCCATGCATCCCATGCGTACCATCAAACTTCATGGTGGTAAGCTTAGCCATCAGTGTCCCAGCAAGGGACTTGCTTGCAGTTTGGAAACGCTCTCCCACAAATTTCAGAAATTCTTTAGCATTTTCAGTTGTAGGAAGAGTTGACTTGATGTTGTTTGCTATAGTCATCCGCATAAACTTAAGGCTTAGTCTGTTCAATCTGTCCCATGATTTAAATATAGAATTTTCTTCCGCACTGCTTTTATCAATAATAGCAGCCGGTTTCTTAGATTCAAGTGCTATATCTAGATCCAGAACACTGAGGTGAAACTGAACCTGTTCTTTCCAATCTAAGAAATTCATTCCATTCAAGATTGGAACAGAAGAGGCCTGTGAATGTAGAAAAATAGGAACTGACACTGCAATAATAAATTCATGCTCACAATATTAATGCTAAGAGTTATAAATAATTTGACAATTAGTCATCATAAAACACATGTTCAAACAATAATAAATAGTGTTACTATGACCTACCTTTGGGCTAATCTTATGGTAAACTATTAACAATTATGGTGATTCCCTTTCACCTAATAGAACTAATTAATAAAATATTCACAATTAAGTAAGTCCGTTACCTTTGAGTATCCGTACCAACCTTAATCGTGAATACCCACCAACCATCCTATTCCAATTAATTAATCTCTTAAAAATGGTGCACCTTTGGGATAACCTAATATTCTTGTGATTAAATAATTGCGATTTGCAAAGTCATTATTTTTAACACCGAGGAAACGAGTATTAAATTTCGATAATTTGACTTGATGTTTACGTGTCATTCCGGTTGGACTACTTTGGTGGCTACCGAACCGTACCATAATATAGACCTCAAATCAATATAATGCCTTTGCATATACATTAAATCAACAGTGTATAGTTACATAAGTAACTATTAGTATATATATATATATATATTCAACATCATTACCTTGCAAAGTATGGAAGTCATAGGACCCATAGATGTTATAAAATCATATATAAAATGATATAGGTTTCATCTTTAGTGTATTACACCTTACCCGTAACATATATCAAGCCATCATCTCCCTGTATCGAAAAATTCACACATCCATTAGATCATCGAGAAACCGTATCCATGGAATAAATTCATGGTAAACCCCGAATCCAATAGATCACCAAGAAACCATTATTCACGGTAAACCCCGAATTGGGTACAAAAAATTCATGAATCAATTACTTTCAATTGCATGCATGGTCAAAATTTTGATCCAATAAATTAGATAAAATATCATCAACCATTATGGAAAAAAAATGAAAGTTCTGAACACTGGCTCTGACACCACATGTTATCTAAGAAATTGATGTTGTTTGATTAATATCTACTGTAATTCCAAGACCTAGAACTGTCATGATCTTCACATGTATGACATAAGGCGGAAATTAAACAATCATCAGTTGCTTACCCGAATCCACTAGTGCAGAAAACTTGACGCGATTAAACCTTACTTAATCGCCCCTTTCTCCTTCAAGATGGAAAACGGTTTCTCTCTCTTACCCCTTTACTGATACATTCTTTTCAGACAATAATTGATGGGTATTCTGAAAGATATTTTATAGGTGGAGAGAGGACCGGTTTCCTAAAACAGTTCTACTCCACTTGTCCATCAAAGTAGGAGTCTTGGAGACCACTCTAATTGACCAATAGCATTCAAGATATTGAAGGATATGGAATCCTTTGATAAATGTAACTGCCTATCACATGTGTCTCTTCATGTGGGCCATTAAAGCTAATAAAAAATTAGTCTTACACATTGAAAGTCTCTACACAATCTTTAGTGACCCCAAGATCATGGCCATTCAGCCTCTCATAGAATGGAAACCATCGTGCATCTTTAAATTACCCCTTACAGACCAGAAAATTATCTAATATTTTTGCACCAAGTAGTTCTTATCTCAACACGGTGGAACCTAATTAATTTTTACGACCCTTATCACCCATCTTTGTAACTGCAGAGGAACAATATTGGCTTCAAAATTTCATAACTTGTTCTTGACAGGTGAAGGGATGATGAGAATGGTTTTAATTTTTCATTAAAGGATGATGAAAGGGGTGTGAACACTGAATGGTTTTAATACTAACATGATTAAAATAATTTATGCGTAAGGCACGTCTCACCAATTATGAACATGATTATAGTCATGAGCGGATTTGATTGGATATGGCGACGACATGGGAAATAATTACTTTAGCTAGGTACAAATGCCATTCATGAGGATAGAAATTCAAGTTAATGAGGTAACTTACCCAATTAATACAATAATTCTACATATGTTAGTCACACATTCCAAACAAAGGACACCCTTACCATAGTTACATGGGTACGAAGCAATCGAGTTTCATGGCTAGGAAGTTCCGGTAATAATCTGCACATGTGGTGGAATCGGAGAACTACCATAACGATAGTCATCCAACTCATGAGAAATCCTGACGATCTAAAAAAGGTGGGGATTCCAACAATGGATTAGTCATTCGAAAATATTGTTGGTCCTGCAAAGTTTTAAGGATACCATTTATTCATGCAAGCCTGTCATTTTACCGGAATTGGAACTCCTAGTGATTTTGCCCACTTTTCCCGTAGTAATATCATTAGATTCCCAAAACTCAACATCAACTATTTATGGTTTAACATTAAATGTTCAATATTTTCTTTAAGTATCGTCAGCTTGTCACTTGTGCCAGCAACCACACCACATGCCTGAACAAAGGATATGATAAATATTGTTCTGATATCATTATTGTCAACCCAGGTTTGTCGAGGACTAAAGATAATTTATTTCTAAAATCTCGTTCCACCTGATGATGTGTTCTGTTCTACACCTAATGCTTTCATCCTCAACCAGAACAGTCATTCCAATAATACTTAGTAACTCCCTTTTTGAAGCTACCCAACATATTATTGGAATTCAAAGTTCCAGTAGCATTTTGATCTAATAAATAATGGGGTATATTACCAGAAGAAGGTGTTCTGGTAGTCAACCTATTCGATTATATGTTGTGCTGAAACTAGCAAAATGAAATGACTCATGTAGAAATAAGGAACATTCTGAACTACCATGCGATTAGAGGCTTCTTTTTTCTTCATCTTGCCTTCGATGTTGCTAGTGCAATCCTTATTTAATTTGGTCTTCATGTATATAGCCTAGTCTCATATTTTTAAAACAATATTGATGATATGTCTTTGTACAGTTGGATTTCTTATATACCTGTCATCTATGCCTTGTGCTCTCAAATGAACTACTATATTATACTTATATGTATATAGCCTAGTCTCATATTTTTAAAACAATATTGATGGTATGTCTTTGTACTGTTGGATTTCTTATATATACCTGTCATCTGTGCCTTGTGCTCTCAAATGAACTACTATATTATACTTATAGTACTACCGGAAGTAGTCATTTCGGTAGTCACATTATGCTATGTGGCGTCCATCCTGCTGCCAGAACTTTATCTTCTGTAACTTTGTCCTAGTGTATAATGAGAGATGACAGTGTCACATCTGTCCCTATTACCACGTCTACTTATTCTATCAGAACTCTATTGCTGTTGTAGGATCTCTTAAGTCTTCATCTCATCCCTTCTTTGAGAAATCCCCTTACATATGAATAAAGTGAGATAATGTCGAATGTGCAGGAAACTCATTGGATTACCACCCCTTAATGACTATTGTTAACCAATGCGATGTTCACCATCAATAATGTTAATGGGAACCAAGGAAACCCTGATGCATCCTGATGAGTGTGAATGAATGACTTGATTTAAAACCCCCCGCAAGATCCAATAGTCAGGAGACATTGATTCATACCCACTGTTATTCACGAGAAGGATTTTCATTAAGGCATACATACCTCAAGACATCATATAATATCTAGCCTTGGAACCCAAATGATGTGCTACATTTGATGGATTAAGACGGTTCGATGGAAGGCCTTGATGAATCCTTCATCAATCCAACAAAAGCAAGAACATAAACTTAATTGAAATGAAAAACATAACTTGGACTAGGAATACCGTCAACCAAAATACTAACAAGACTCTACTATCCCTTGTATTTTTCTCGATCCTAGTCCAGTTAGTGCTAGCTGGTGTTTCATTTTTAGGGACTCTGAAGATACTTAAGAAAACTCCAGGGGGTATCTTTCCATGGGTGATAACTGAGCACGACAAAGATTTAATAGTAATCTCGACACAGTTCCTTTTCTATATATAGTCCACTGAGGTTGGATAAAGATATAAACCTATACTCAGTAGACGTATTTCTCATGGTTTATTGAGCACCAAAAGGAACAGAGCAAGTTCAAAATTTATTACCTGCAATATTTTTTTTCATTTATTCATTGAAATAGAAATGATTTAAAGAGAGAAATATAAACATGAATATTACCTTCATGTCTTACCATCTCCATCTGCATTTGTTCTCCTTTCTGAATTTCGACCAAATATTCAAATTTCTTGTTATTGGAAATTCCGGTAGTCTTATTACCAATTTCCATTTAGCTACAACTATCAAAAAACCTAGATGTGCTTATTACCATGTTTCTTACAAATTCCAAATTGGGTTAGGCTAATTTTTGGTGAGCATGTTAATTTTATCATGATTCTCTAGCACACCAAATTTGGGAAAAAAAACAGTTCGTGGTTTTCGATAAAAAAAAAATTGGATGTTGGTAATGGTGTCCCATTTCTCAAAAAATACAAACCGGTTTGACTTGAAATTTTCAGAATTTGTTCATCTTACCATAGTGCATATCTCATCAAAATTTCTTAGCATTTTGATGCACAGTCTAGGAGATACAGTCAAAACAATTTCTACCCTGTGATTATGGTAGTCAACTTTAGAATCTCATTCAAAATACCATATATTGAAGCATACATTGGACATGTACAACCTCCTTCAAGTGTTCTCTGGCTGGCTGAACACCCCTACATGTATATGTGATGACCAGTGTGATTCATAAAAATATGCATATGATATCAAACCTTGAGCGTTGATATGAGTACTAATTTTAGGAAGAATCAAAGGCTATTACTTGAAATGTTGAATGGAAAGGGGCATCTCCATCTCCCCCACTCTCACAAGTTTGCATGTCCTCATGAAAATGAAGCAAGGGATTGAGTATTGTTCATGAAGGATTATGGTGCCCAACAGTGGCCAATAGTGCCTCACCAAGGGATCCTTTGATTATCTCAACCTGTGGATTTTGATATGCTAAAATAATAGTATCATTGAGATCTGAATCCAATCCACACACCATGCCTCATGCATTTATTCTTCAAACAATGATCTTGTAGCATCTGGAAACAACAATCCCCTAAACAATTCTCACCAATTATCTCAAAGAAGGGTGTGATATAACTGGATGCTTCAGATCTATCCATTCTTCTTTTGGTAGTGATTCCCTTTCTATTGTTCGTGAGTACTTGGGTGATCTGACTAAAGGTTGGTATGATAAGAGTCATCACATGCACCTGCAAGTTCATCTAATTACATGCAAAACATGAGAAACAAATTTCCCCTCTTCAGTAGAAGCTGACTCTAAGCATCAAAATTGTTTAAGCACTAATTCCCATATTCCATCCTCCCTACTTCCTACATCGTATATTCATACACATGTAAATCGTGTCCAATACAAATAATAAAATCCCTATTTTAAATTGAATAAACTCGAGAATAGAAAATAAGATTTTAAGATACAAATATTTGAAACCAGCTCGATCTTTAGACTCAATCTTGTATTTTATTCTGCATGAAAATAATATCTATGCTATCATGAATCTCATTTTTCTCATTAAGGACTTTCATGGGGATAAGATTTGACTAAAGATTTAACCATCAAACCATTATTTTCTCATCAAACCTGAAACTGATATGTAACCATATTGACACACTTGTCAAGGAAATCATATGGCACATGAAAATATGAACCCAATATCCGATGACATATATGTCCGATTTTCAACATCACGTTGTTGACAATCCGACAAGCCTGTCCTTTTTTAAACATCGGTTCAACTTCAGAGGATATCCGACAGCAGTATGACATCGTTGGATATCCAACAATAAAATGTCGAATATCCGACCACAAATATTTTAATATACACATTGAATATTCGACCAAAATTACTTTCTCCTTGGTCAAATATCCGACCATGTTGTTTTCGGATATTCGACCACAATTACTTTCTCCAAGGTTGAATATCCGACCAGGTCGTCATCGGATATGAGACCACAATTACTTTATCCAAGGTCGAATATCCGACTAGGTCGTCCTCGTATCATGACTAGTGGGTCTTGTACACACTTGGTCCTTAGCATAATTGGACTTGCGCACCTGGGAACCACTATGTGTTGGTTCTTGCGTAGATATGGAAAAAAAGGAAGGACTCTTCAACAACAGAGCACCTAGATTTGATGGCTCAAACTACACTTTATGGAGGTTAAGAATGGAGTTGTATCTGCAGTCCCTTGGTCCTAATGTTTGGTAGTCAATTGAGAATGGCTATAATGTTTCCACAATTGTACCAATTGATCCAACTGAAAGAAGGTAGTATGAGTATAATTCAAGGGATAGGAATGCGTTATTATGTGGATTAGCATATTGTGAGTTGACCAAGGTCATGCATTGTACTTCAACAAAAAAAGTATGGGACAAACTCAAAAATATCTATGAAGGAGACAAAAAAGTCAAGAAGGAAAAATTGCATACTTATTTTGGACTATTTGAGTCTTTGAAGATGAAATAGGAACAAAATATTGCATCATACTTTCTTCAATTTAATGAGATAGTCAATGCCATCAAAGGTCTTGGAGTCCAAATAACTGAAAAATTGATTGTACAAAAAATACTGAGAACTCTACCACCGAGATTTGACTCCAAGGTGTTAGTTTTAGAAGACAAAACTAATCTTGAAAAATTAACAAAAGATGAGCCCCTTACTACATATGAGATAAGAACGAAAAGGAAAATCCCACTAGGAAAGAAGAAACCTTTAAAGCCACCAATAAAGTAAAGTGCAAGAAACATGAGCATAACAAGAGCTCATCTAATGAATCAAACAAGGAAGAGGAAAAATTTGTAAGAAAGTTAAAAATAGGTTGTGGCAAGTACAAGGGTAAGTTACCCTTCAAATGTTTTGAATGTGGTAGAGTAGGCCATTTTGCTTCAAAGTGTCCTTACAAAGAATATAGGGATAGTGACAGTGAAGAAGATGCCAATTACAAAGAATGGAGGATGACACACCAATAGGACAAATCTGAGAACAAAAGGAAGTTCCCTAAACAAAGGAAGAGTTTGTACTCCAGGGAAGACAATAGTTCATCTGAAGAAGGTGATTGTGATGATAGTCCTAGAGAAGTGATGTTCATGGCATTTCTAGAAGATGAAGGAACAAAAGAAAGCAAAAGTTGTTGTTCTTATATCAAGAAAGAAACATCAAATACACATGAAAGGCAATCATGAACACTGAGTAAGTACTTTTTTAGTGGGAACTATAATTCACATCCAAAATCTGTTGCAGAAATTGAATCAGATATTCAGTATGAAGATGAAGAAAATACATAAGTCAATTGAAAACGTGAACTGGTTATTTCCCTGGAAGAATTAAAGAAATCGAGAAAGAAGAACAAATTTTGCAGGATCAACTGTCAAAATGTGAAGAATAGGTCAAAAAAGCTAAGCCCATTCAAGAATCACTTGAAAAATAGGTGAGTGAAAAGGAAGTGGATCTTGAGAAATAGTTAGATTTCACAATACATAAAATCGGGAACCTTGAAGAAGAGGGGTTTATATTGAAGGTATCATTGGAAGAATCAAGACAATAAAATGAGTCGCTGACAAATCAAATTGAGCAAAGGAATATAGAGATCTCTCAATTAAAAGAAGAACTAACTGAAATAAGAAAAAGGGAACAGGATCAAGGAAACTTCTTGAATGATACCTCAAACTGCACAAATCCATGGAATGGCAAGACTTGTCTTAAAGCATAAATGGAGAACAAACTCAATGATAGCACATCAATCCTGGATAAGAAATTGAACGATCAGAGATCACCAACAGACAAATCAAGGCTTGGCTATGATAGGACAACTGATAAGATATGAAACAACAAGTACATCTAAAATGAAAGGAATTCAAATATGTTATTCATTAGGAATTCAAGGAGAGCATTAGTAGGTATTGTAGTCAGAAAAAATATGAAGTTTGTCTCATAAAGTTGCACTGATGTAAATTTGTAAATGCTCTTATATCCTTAAGGAAATTAACAAGTACCACCATAGTTAATTGTTTGAAATGATGTGTTGAAGTAAAATTGTTGCACAAAGAATACATTCATGTGATTAAGGACACAAATAAGAAGTTCAATTTGATTGATTACTAACGCATAGATACAACATTTCTACATAATCAGAGTTTGTATTGCATTCAAAAGTTGTTATTACAGGAAGAAAAAATACATAAGACCTCTATCGCTGAAATCAGAGTCCAAATATTCCAGAATTATAGAGTATCAAAATAAAGCATGTTGTGAATGCTTAACAACGACCAAAGTACATCTGAGAATAGAAGCAGTGTTGAACAAATTGACAATTGCAAAATCAACTTAGAGCCGAAGCTCGAGGTCGAGATCTGTGACATAGTTGGATGGTTGTTGAAACAAGAGTAGCTCAAGGTCTGGTGAAGTTTGCTCGATGAACTCAGGAGCTCGCAGGAGGTGACAAAGTTACAAGGTCAAAGAAGGATTGTTGGCATCACATTGTTCCATCCGAATCAAATTCATTAAGTCAAAATTTTGTTGTTGTTGTCTCTCCAGACATTCTGTAACATCCCGATATTTTCATAAAATTTAAAAAAATTTAAACCGCCATATAAAGAGCTAATATTGTAAAATGCGGAAATAATAAAAATCAATATTCAGCAATTAATAAAAGTGTCGCTTGGTAGTAACAATTTAATGTTTGTGTCCTTTGTCTTTTAATGACGTCATGAAAAATCAATTGATGATTATGTACTTTGTTCGTATGCTGGAATGATTGAAAATTTATGATGCATTGGAAAACATAATTCTTTTGACAAGTGCTGACAGTTTAACTTTTCAGGGTGATGATGAAAGGGGTCCCATGAAGTGCCATGAGGCTTACTTAGCGACTCCGCTAAAGCATTGCACTCGTCCTTCATGCGCAGATTCACAGGTAAGAAAATAGTGATAAAAGTCGAGAGTTTCATAACCGGGATAGAAATCGAAACTACTTATCATTTTTGATGCTACAGGTATGACCTCCTTTCAATACTTGTAAGATGAACCTGTCTCTCTCAAGTCTGCATATAATGTCTTTTTCAGGGTGTGATTTACGTCAGGTCATTCCATGAATGCCTTGCGGCTGTTAAGTAATTCTTTCTATAATAATGACGGTGACAGGTTGATGACAAGGACGCATGGTCTTAAGTCATACTATGGAGAAATTGACAAAATGGTTCTAAACTCTATTGCCTGGGCAATTAAAATGGTGACACTTTAAGTATTAATACCCTACCATGCAATGTGTGCTATGGATCCTTGGGTGGCAACCATACCCTAGCGGTGTGCTTATATAACTTAAGGTGTGGACGAGCTTTGTGAGCTCTACAACAATCCCTATAGTGAACTATACAAAAGACTTTATGAGAAAGGCGGAGTCAAACCATGCCCTATGGTTGCTCGCGACCCTAGTGGATATTCATATGCTATGATTATGTTTCGAATTTGGTTATATGGATTGTATAGGACCTTGGTTATATGCTATCGGTTGATCGTTATACATTGCTAAAGTTTACATGTTGAAACTTTTAACATTGATTCGTATAGGTTGGCAGGTGGAATGATGGCCCTATAAAAAGCCTGTATACGAATCAAGGGTGTAATAAATGGTTTGGTTTGCAATTAATGTGCTTGGCCATCGTGTTAGGGATAGCATTACGTGCACGTCTATATGGTTTTTTTTGGCATGATAAGGTTTGGCAATTGCTGAGTTGTAGTGGCCTCCTGCCCTGCTATCAACCGATATGGCAACTCCGTGGCTTAGGAGGTAGATGAGCCATTTAATGCTGCACCTACCACCTTCCAATGTGGCTTTATGTGGGTGAATCTCCGTTGTTGATAATTGTGTATTGGGATAAGACGAACCCTCACGTAACTTATGGATTCTTTGTAACGTTTCTTGGTCATTTGCTCGGTGGTAGGGTTTGGGAGGTGAGGCCAATCGGCCAAGAGACACTTAGGGTTTGCTAGTTTTTCTAGCCTCCCTCGGGCTCGATTCTGAGACCGGTAGCAACCCTGGGTCTGTGAGTAAAGGTTATCCGTGGAAGCCAAGTCTGGAACGATGGTGTGCTAATCTACAGGTGGAATGAGTGTATCTGTGCTGGCGTTGTCGTAGCTTGTAAGTTTGGGTTTTTCAATTGAGTTGGAAGTTTTGGGAGGTATCCCTCATCGTGGTCTTCGAACTGGGTGCATCTCCTTCACAGTGGATGGATGCTAGCTACATCGAAAACTCTGTCGTAACTTAGGTAATGTATTCGTTGCAAAGGTTTTCCACTATTCTTTGTTGCATGCATTTCTACTCATGATCTGATGCTTAACTTATTGCATGGCTGTTGGTAGGTGACCCTCGGCGAATCCACAAGGTGCCGGAATAGTTGAAGAGGAAGAGATTTTAAGCAAACCCACTGGTAAGCTTCGGTGGTATCCCTCCTTAGTGGTTCTCCTGGAATCGGACTTGATGAGCAAGTGCTGGTAGCATGCCTTCGCGGCAGTGGCTTTGTCTTTCCTGCAGCATTTGGGAAACCTTCAGTTTTTGAGTTTTGTTGATAGAATAGGTGATGTAAATGTTTAAAATATGTGGTCAACCATTCCAGGCATCAGCGAGTTTAGCAGGGTTGAACCCTTATGTTTGCAAATCGTCTTGCATCGTTCCATTTTATGTCTTATCGTTTGAGTGCTTCTAGGTTGATGCATGAGGAGATACGTTTACAGTAACTTTGTTTTCAGTATTTGTTGTGTGTATAAATGGCGTGGGGTTTCGAAAGGAACCTCCAGCAAAAGATAGTGGCGACCGTAGGGTGTAACTACTGTTATTCTAAATGGAAACGATAATATTCAGGGTTTAATGGCTATGTTTAGTAAATTTGGCCTTCTCCTTTTTGTATCCGTATCTAATAGCTGGTTAAGATATTTTGGGTTTTATGTCTGCGTGTAATGTTTTTCGATCTTCTCATTATTGAACTCAGATCCAAGGATCGAAAGGCATGTTTTCAGTTGTTTAAATAAAATGTGGCTATACGCCGAGAAATATAAAGGAAGTGGTTTTGTTTCGAAGGCATAAGTGATAACGTTAAACCCTAGCTTATCGATGTGAATGAAATCTACATGTCTAAATTGATGTTTTAAAGGAATAAGAATAACAACCCTTGATTCTGCAATTTAATTGTCTAAGGTAATGAAACCTTCGATTTGGCAACTGTTTAAATGTTTATAAATAATAATGTATTGAAAACCTGTTGATCCCAACTAGGGTATAGTGATATTACAATTTAATCTGTTAATTTAATAAAACTATGTTTTCCCTAGCTGTTAATAACTTGGTATTCTGTGATGTAATTTTTTATCACATGCAATTGATAGTTCAGGAAAACAAAGACAATAACAGTGCAATCGTCAGATAATTTGATTGCTTATGAATATGCAGTTTTTCTACTCTAGCTATTTATTCCTGTATTCGTCCCCTTTGGACCCCTGATGAAAGGATAAAATACACAGTAGCATTCTTTCTATCTGTACAATATAAGACCATGAAGACAATATTCATATAAGAACAATCAGATTCTAAAGCAATAAGAAGATAGAAAAATGGGAATATGGTGAAACAGAATGCACACTATTGTTTACCTTGAAATAATTAATAAAGATCAGTAACTCATAGTGATCACCTTCAGGAATAAGAAAAGAACCTACTGCTATACTTAGTTTCTATTAAGTTGTTTTAGTACATAGAATTGGAAAACAATACATGCATAGATCTAATCTACAACTGCTAAAATATAAGATGCATGATAAACATAGGTCTGTGCATGGGTGGTCTTTGGTTGAGATATTTATATGCATGCTAGGTTTTAATTTTAGTTGGGCAGATTTAATGCTATCTCTATGTACTGGAGTACGATGCAACTCCATGCATGGGGAAAAATGTAGAGAAGTCATTTTATCAGTTCAACAAATATAAATTAATTAGGATTTGACATTTTCTACTATTGATCTTTAAATAACAATACTGAGCCATTTTCTGAGAGCATTCATGTGATTTGAAAAAGAAAACACAGCATAATAGAACCTGAGGGTAATGGGAGGAACAAACCACTTAGGAAACCTATTCCACCCAACCTGTTCCCAAACAGCCAAGATGTCTGCCTTAGGACCCCCGAGCCTATCCATTGATCCACCAGGAGGAAGAAGGTTCTGCAGCTTAGGACTTCCACCTACAGCAGCAAGAAAATTTATCTATCCAGCCTTACAGGCTTAGTAATTCCATGGGATCAGCACCAGCACCTCTGGTCTGTCCTTCTTGTAACATTTGTAGAATTATACTTGCACTCTCCACAGCCTCCTCTATTCGAATCTCTCAGTCATCACCTGATGAGCATGAGGAATGTTTCTGCAAAAAAAATTGTAAGAGCTGCCTGCTCAATTCGAATTTCCTTTTATAGGCTGCCTAGGTCTTTGGTAATTAACTGGTCATTAGTGAGCTGCCTGCTCACCTCTCTCCACCTGGAGAGGGAATGCCACAAAATTCAGGGGAGTTGTCCCATGCCAATAGCTGATGGTAGAGTGCAAATGCTGCCATCTGTCCCAATCCTTCCAGCAGCTTCCATTCCTCCTAGTGGGCTAGTGGATTATCTTGTAACAACTTTCTTGAGTGTTTGTCTCCCATTTTCATTTATTAAATAATAATAGTGAGTCATTACATTCATTTTTGACCTACTTGGTCATAATTACAACTTGAAATTAAAATTTAACACAAAATAATTTTTTGCAAAAAGAATAATAGTAGAAAATAATTATTCTAAAAAATTTGGTAGGTGACATACACCCCCCTTAAGCCTCAACATTTTCCTCGATGTTTCTTTATTCACTCATTGAGTGTTCCTGGAACAGAGTTGGGTATGCAACCCGCATACTACTCTCCAACTCCCAGGTAGCCTCTGCTGGGCTATAGTGCTTACATTGCACTTTTACTTGACCAATCGTGTGGTTCTAGAGTAGAGTTTCTTTCCTTGCGAGAATACAGTCTGGTTCCACCAGAAAATCACCGCCTTGTTCCACCTGAACATTATTCCAATTCACAACATGAGTAGGATCATGCACATATTTCTTTAAAAATGAAATGTGAAAAACATTATGGACTTTGAGGTTTGAAGGTAGGGCTAATTGATATGCCACAGGTCCAACCCTGGACAAGATTTTGAAAGGGCCACAATACCTGGGTGCCAGTTTGGCATAGCTTCCCAATTTTAAGGAACTCTTTTTCGGCCTTACCTTAAGAAAAACATGTTCACCAACCTAGAACTCTCTATGAGTTCTTTTAAGGTCTGCTTGACTTTTCTGTCTATCTTGTGCAGCTTTAACATTCCCTTGTACTTGCTTCATGATTGATTCTAATTCCTGCAACAATTCGGGCCCTAAGGTGACCCTACTAACCGGATCACTCCATGACACTGGTGTGTTACACTTTTTTCCATAAAGGATATCAAATGGGCTAAGTTTGGCTGAAGCATGGTAGTGATTATTATACGCAAACTCTGCTAAATGCAAGTAGTCTTCCCACTTACCAGGCTGATCCTTAACATACAGCCTGAGCATATCTTCCAATATTTGGTTCACCCTTTCCATCTGTCCGTCTGTTTGCGGATGGAATGCAGTGCTGGAATTTAAGGTGGTGTTTAACCCCTTGAACAAAGATCTCCAAAAATTACCTATGAACTTCGAATCTCGGTCTGAAACTATTAACTTGGGTATGCCATGTAGTCGGAAAACCTGCTTCATAAAAAATTCTGCAATACCAGGGGCTTTATGGGTAGTTTTGACAGGGATAAAATGGGTTGCCTTGCTAAGTTTGTCTACTACCACCATGATGGAATCGTGCTGTTTTGTATTCTTTGGTAACCTAATGATGAAATATATACGTATGACTTCCCATTTCCAGCTGGGTATAGGCAAGGGTTGCAGCAATCCAGTAGGATGTTGATGTTCCACCTTCACTTTTTGACAATCAAAACACTTATCTATATACTCTGCTACTTCATCCTTCATCCTAGGCCAGTAGTACTCCTTCCTTAGCATTGTGATGGTTTTCTGGTAACCTGGGTGGCAAGAATAGTGGCTTTTGTGCATCTCATCCAATATCAGAATTTTTACTGCTGGTACGTTTGGTATGTATAATTTGTTTTTGTACAGTAGTAAGCCATTTTCCTTCAAACTGAAATCTGTTACAGAATTTTCAGAGTTTTTTTTTCCTGTCCTTTCCTGTAATTTTCTATATTCCTCATCCTCCTTGATTCCTTTGAAAATATGCTCCTCCAAATATGTTGTGTATGTGCTGATGGCTGAAACAAAATGTATTCTTGCATTGTGACTTAATGCGTCGACCACTTTATTCTCCTTCCCTTTAATGTGCTGAATTTCGAAATCATACTCACTCAGAAAAGTTAGCCATCTAGCTTGCCTGGCATTCAAATTTGTTTGATCTAACAAATATTTCAGCCCCATATTATCCATCATCAAGGTAAATTTTCTGCCGATAAGGTGGTGACGCCACATTTTTAAGGCATGAATCACTGCTAGCAATTCTAGGTCATAGGTGGAATAGTTCTTCTCATGAGTTTTTAGTTTTCTTGATTCGTATGCTATAGCATGTCCCTCCTGCGTTAGGACTCCTCCCAGTCCATCATTGCACGCGTCTGTGCATACTACAAAATATTTATTAGGATCTGCAATCCTCAAAATAGGCACTGAAGTCAATAATTCTTTTAACTTTGCAAAACTGTCCGCACACTTTTGGTCCCAAACAAACTTCTTTCCCTTTTTATGTAGCGACGTTATGGGGTTTGCGATCTTGGAAAACCCTTCAATGAATTTTCTATAGTAACCAGTGATGCCCATAAACGATCGCACATCTGTCACATCTTTAGGAACTGGCCATTCGTTAATGGCCTTTATCTTGGCGAGGTCAACTGCAATCCCTTCCTCAAAGATTATGTGTCCCAAGTACTAAATCTTGTCTTTGTAAAAATCACATTTGCTGAATTTTGCATACAACTGGTGTTCCCTCAGAACCTGCAGAATGATACGTAGATGTTCATCATGCTCTTCCTTGTTCTTAGAATATACCAAAATTTCATTGATAAACACAACTGCAAACTTATCTAAGTACTTGTGCATAATTTTGTTCATTAAGCACATAAATACAGCAGGTGCATTAGTTAGTCCAAACGGCATGACAATGAACTCATAGTGTCCATAACGATTTCTAAAGGCTGTTTTGAAAATGTCTTCATCCTTCACACGGACTTGATGATATCCTGATCGTAAATCGATCTTCGAGAACACTGTTGCTCCGTGTAGCTGGTCAAAGAGATCATCAATGTAGGGCATCAGGTACCTATTCTTGATCGTCATTTTATTCAGTTGACGATAATATATACAAAGCCTTAGGGTACCATCCTTCTTCTTGACAAAAATGACCAGTGCTCCCCAAGGGGACACGCTAGGTCTTATATATTTTTTATCGATCAACTCCTTCAGCTGAGATTTTAACTCATTCAGCTCCAGTATATTCATCTGGTATGGAGCTTTAGAACTTGGTACAGCGCCAGGTATTAATTCAATAGTAAAATCCAAGTCCCTTTTGGGAGGTAAGTCTGGGATCTCTTCAGGAAAAATATCTTGGAAATCCTGCAAGACAGGTATGTCTTCCATTTTTAGTTTGTCCTCCTTACTACTTATCTCATCATGCACCACATTCACAACAAACATCTGGCACCCTTTTCTAATTGCCCTTTTTACTTGCGTGGCTAAAATTTGCCGAACGGATGTTTTTATGGGGATGCCTTTTACCTCTGTTGTCTTTCCTTCATCATCCAGGCAATTGAAGCTTTTTTCATAACAGTTCAGAATGACCTGATGCGTTTCTAACCAATCCATACCGATTAGGATGTCATATGACCCTAATGGAAGAATATTTAGCTTAACCTACGTTGTTAGTTGATTCATAGATAAAGCACAATTTTCCACAAAATCAGAAACCTTCCTTTTTGTTCCTGTCACTAATCTAACTAACCGGAATTTATTGAACTTCTCGGTTTTCAAATTAAATATTTCTACCGCAACTGGTGATATGTAACTTAGACTAGCACCGGGGTCAATTAAAATAGAAATGGGGTGGTTTTGCAGCATACCTTCGACCTCCACCATTGAGACTTGGTGTTCTACTTGTCGGTTGTCTAATGCTGCACTAATCCTAGGTACTTCTCTTGCCACATCTCCTACAGTAGCTTCAGACTGTATGGAGTGAATATGATTGGCTGCCCATTTTCTGAAGGGATAGTCTAAGGCATAATGGGGTCCTTGGCACTCAAAGCATTTTATAGGTGGCTTCTGTTCATTGGTCCTGGCAACACTGGGGACATTCCTGGGTGCTGTAAATTTCTGCTCCTGATTATTTCTATTCTGCTGAAATTTTTTATTATGAAAATTTTTCTTCTGAAAACTAGAATTGCCGCCATATCTAAAATTCTTCTTTTTCTGTTCAAAGTTACTGGGTTTTGAGTTTTTCCAGCTAGGTACCCCTTCTCTTCTCTTATTCTAGTAAAAGAAAAAGGTGGATTTCCTCATGGCTTCCTCTAGGGTCTTAGGGTTATCATACTCTATCCTATCCTTGATGTGGAAAGGTAGACAACTTAGGTACCTCTGGACCTTCGGTTTTTCTTCCACCATATATGGCACGTATCTTAGCAGACTTAAAAACTTGTTGTTTAGTTCTTTCATATTCATTGTTCCCAGTTTCAGATCATAAAATTCCTTGGATTTT
Organism: Larix kaempferi; assembly: GCA_027924585.1. Classification (NCBI taxonomy): domain Eukaryota; kingdom Viridiplantae; phylum Streptophyta; class Pinopsida; order Pinales; family Pinaceae; genus Larix; species Larix kaempferi. The sequence goes on from BSBM01000100.1 coordinate 3,058,522, forward strand.
TCTTCATAATACTGCTCAGATAAGAATTTCTTCTAGAAATGTCTTTTGAAAGTACTCCAACTCACATCTCGGTCTTTTACACCTTTTACCTTTTTAAGGTCTTGCCACCAAATATCTGCCTTCCCGGTCAGATTATAAATTGCCATCTTCCCCTTAAAGGACTCCGAGCAGTCGTAGATCTGAAAATACTTTTTCATGCCGGATAGCCATGCTTCTGTTATCTCTCCTTTTTGTGTCTCGTCATTGAAAATTGGGGGTTTGATCTTCTTGAATTCACTAGATATCTGTTCGTATTGTCGATTCCTTTTTATTTTTGGTTTACAGTCTCCTTCACTACTATCACTAGAGTAGTTATGCTTCTTTTTACGTGGTTGTTTGGCAGCTCTTGATGATGTTGTGTTGTTGTTTTCTTCATCTATTTCGGTTTGTTTTTTCTTTCCCTTCTGGGTTAGCTCTTTAGTTTCAGAAGTATGTTCCAAGTTCTATTCATATTTTGGATATTGGTCAAACAGTCACGCTTCAATTCTTCTTGTGTCTGCAGGATTCTTTCATTGTCTTGTTTTACTGACTAGATCTCTGCTTTTAATTCATGAAAAGCACACAATAATTCTGATGAATCATTTCCTCGATTGCTTTGGAATTGTTGTGCCATACTTGGGTTGTTTGGCGGAAATCTACCCCTTATGTGTTCAGTTGATCCTTCCATATCTGTAATCAAAGAAATTTTTTTGTATAGGACAAAATAATTTAAACTTGAGTTAGTGAAAATTTTCAGTCATAAATTTTCTGTTTGCGTGTTTCTTGGACTGTCTTTAGGCCTAGAGTTCAAACATGAGCTTTGATACCACATGTAACCTCTTGATATTTTCATAAAATTTAAAAAAATTTAAATCACCATATAAAGAGCTAATATTGTAAAATGCGGAAATAATAAAAATCAATATTCAGCAATTGATAAAAGTGTCGCTTGGTAGTAACAATTTAATGGTTGTGTCCTTTGTCTTTTAATGACGTCATGAAAAATCAATTGATGATTATGTACTTTGTTTGTATGCTGGAATGATTGAAAATTTATGATGCATTGGAAAACAAAATTCTTTTGACAAGTGCTGACAGTTTAACTTTTCTGGGTGATGATGAAAGGGGTCCCACGAGGTGCCCCGAGGCTTACTTAGTGACTCCGCTAAAGCATTGCACTTGTCCTTCATGCGCAGATTCGCAGGTAAGAAAATAGTGATAAAAGTCGAGAGTTTCATAACCGGGATAGAAATTGACACTGCTTATTATTTTTGATGCTACAGGTATGACCTCCTTTCAATACTTGTAAGATGAACCTGTCTCTCTCAAGTCTGCAGATAACGTCTTTTTCAGGGTGTGATTTACGTTAGGTCATTCCATGAATGCCTTGCGGCTGTTAAGTAATTCTTTCTATAATAATGACGGTGACAGGTTGATGACAAGGACACATGGTCTTAATTCATACTATGGACAAATTGACAAAAAGGTTCTAAACTCTATTGCCTGGGCAATTAAAATGGTGACACTTTAAGTATTAATACCCTACCATGCAATGTGTGCAATGGGTCCTTGGGTGGAAACCATACCCTAGCGATGTGTTTATATAACTTAAGGTGTGGACGAGCTTTATGAGCTCTACAACGATCCCTATAGTGAACTATACAAAAGACTTTATGAGAAGGGCGGAGTTAAACCATGCCCTATGGTTGCTCGCGACCGTAGTGGATATTCATATGCTATGATTATGTTTCGAATTTGGTTATATGGATTGTATGAGACATTGGTTATATGCTATCGGTTTATCGTTATACATTGATAAAGTTTACATGTTGAAACTTTTAATGTTGATTTGTATGGGCTGGCAGGTGGAATGATGGCCCTGCAAAAAGCGTGTATATGAATCGAGGGTGTAATAAATGGTTTGGTTTGCAATTAATGTGCCTGGCCATTGTGTTAGGGATAGTGTTACGTGCATGTCTATGTGGATGTTTTCGGTGTGATAAGGTTTGGCAATTGCTGAGTTGTAGGGGCCTCCTGCCTTGCTATCAACCGATATGGCAACTCCGTGGCTTGGGAGGTAGATGAGCCATTTAATGTTGCACTTGCCACCTTCCAACGAGGATTGATGTGGGCGAATCTCTTTCGTTGATCGTTGTGTATTGGGATAAGCCGAACCCTCGCGTAACTTATGGATTCTTTGTAATGTTTCTTGGTCATTTGCTCGGTGGTAGGGTTTGGGAGGTGAGGCCAACTGGCCGAGAGGCACTTAGGGTTTGCTGGTTTTTCTAGCCTCCCTCGGGCTCAATCCTAAGACCGGTAGCAACCCTGGGTCTGTGAGTAAAGGTTATCTGTGGAAGCCAAGTCTGGAATGATGGTGTGGTAATCTACAGGTGGAATGAGTGTATCTGTACCGACATTGTCGTAGCTTGTAAGTCTGGGTTTTTCAATTGAATTGGAATTTTTGGGAGGTATCCCTCATCGTGGTCTTCGAACTGGGTGCATCTCCTTCACAGTGGATGGATGCTGGCTACGTCGAAAACTATGTCATGACTCAGGTAATGTATTCGTTGCAAAGGTTTTCCCACTATTCCTTGTTGCATGCATTTCTACTCATGATCCGATGCTTAACTTGTTGCATGGTTGTTGGCAGGTGACCCTCAGTGAATCCACAGGGTGCCGTAATAGTTGAAGAGGAAGAGATTTTAAGCGAACCAACCGGTAAGCTTCGGTGGTATCCCTCCTTATTGGTTCTCCTGGAATCAGACTTGATGAGCAAGTGCTGGTAGCACGCCTTCATGGCAGTGGCTTTGTCTCGCCTGTAGCATTTGGGCAACCTTCAGTTTTTTATTTTTGTTGATAGAATACGTGATGTAAATGTTTAAAATATGTGGCTGGCCATTCCAGGCATCGACGAGTTTAGCAGGGTTGAACCCTTATGTTTGCAAATCGTCTTGCATCGATCCGTTTTATGTCTTATCGTTCAAGTGCTTCTTGGTTGATGCATGAGGATATACGTTGACAGTAACTTTGTTTTCAGTATTTGCTGTGTGTATAAATGGCGTGGGGTTTCGAAAGGAACCTCTAGCAAAAGATAGTGGTGACCGTAGGGTGTAACTACTGTTATTCTAAATGGAAACGATAATATTCAGGGTTTAATGGCTATGTTTAGTAAATTTGGTCTTCTCGTTTTTGTATCTGTATCTAATAGCTGGTTAAGATATTTTGCGTTTTATGTCTGCATGTAATGTTTTTTGATCTTCTCATTATTGAACTCAGATCCAAGGATCGAAAGGCATGTTTTTAGTTGGTTAAATAAAATGTGGCTATACGCCGAGAAATATAAAGGAAGTGGTTTTGTTTCGAAGGCATAAGTGATAACGTTAAACCCTAGCTTATCGATGTGAATGAAATCTGCATGTCTAAATTGATGTTTTAAAGGAATAAGAATAACAACCCTTGATTCTACAATTTGATTGTCTAAGGTAATGAAACCTTCGATTTGGCAACTGTTTAAATGTTTATAAATAATAATGTATTGAAAACCTGTTGATCCTAACTAGGGTATAGTGATATTACAATTTAATCTGTTAATTTAATAAAACTATGTTTTCCCTAGTTGTTAATAACTTGGTATTCTGTGATGTAAGTTTTTATCACATGCAATTGATAGTTCAGGAAAACAAAGACAATAACAGTGCAATCGTCAGATAATTTGATTGCTTATGAATATGCAGTTTTTCTATTCTAGCTATTTATTCCGGTATTCGTCCGCTTTGGACCCCTGATGAAAGGATAAAATACACAGTAGCATTCTTTCTGTATGTACAATATAAGACCATGAAGACAATATTCATATAAGAACAATCAGATTCTAAAGCAATAAGAAGATAGAAAAATGGGAATATGGTTAAACAGAATGCATACTATTGTTTACCTTGAAATAATTAATAAAGATCAGTAACTCATAGTGATCACCTTCAGGAATAAGAAAAGAACCTACTGCTATACTTAGTTTCTGTTAAGTTGTTTCAGTACACAAAATTGGAAAACAATACATGCTAAAATATAAGATGCATGATAAACATAGGTCTATGCATGGGTGGTCTTTGGTTTAGATATTTAGATGCATTCTAGGTTTTACTTTTAGCTGGGCAGATTCAATGCTACCTCTCTGTACTGGAGTACGATGCAGCTCCATGCATGGGGAAAAATGCAGAGGAGTCATTTTATCAGTTCAGCAAATCTAAATTAATTAGGATCTGACATTTTCTACTATTGATCTTTAAATAACAATACTAAGCCATTTTCTGAGAGCATTCATGTGATTTGAAAAGAAAACACAGCAGAATAGAACCTGAGGGTAATGGGAGGAACAAACCACTCAAGAAACCTGTTCCACCTAACCTGATTGCAAACAACCAAGATGTCTGCCTTAGGACCCCCGAGCCTATCCATTGATCCACCAGGAGGAAGAAGGTTCTACAGCTTAGGACTTCCACTTGCAGCAACAAGAAAATTTATATATCCATCCTTACAAGCTTAGTAATTCCATGGGATCAGCACCAGCACCTCTGGTCTATCCTTCTCATAACATTTGCAGACTTATACTTGCACTCTCCACAGCCTCCCCTATTCGAATCTCTCAGCCATCGCATGATGAATGTTTTTGCAGAAAACATTGTAAGAGCTGCTTGCTCGATTCAAATTGCCTTTTATAGGATGCCTAGGTCTTTGGTAATTAACTGGTCATTAGTGAGCTGCCTGCTCACCTCTCTCCACCTGTAGAGGGAATGCCACAAAATTAGGGGGAGTTGTCCCATACCAACAGCTAATGGTAGAGTGCAAATGCTGCCATCTGTCCCAATCCTTCCAGCAGCTTCCATTCCTCCTAGTGGGCCAGTGGATACTCTTGTAATAGCTTTCTTGAGTGTTTGTCTCCCATTTTCATTTATTAAATAATAATAATGAGTCATTACATTCATTTTTGACCTACTTGGTCATAATTACAACTTGCAATTATAATTTAACACAAAGTAACTTTTTGCAAAAAGAATAATAGTAGAAAATAATTATTCTCAAAAATTGGGTAGGTGACACATTCAATTCTCTTCTTCAGATTCGAAAACTCCTATGAATTACCTTGGTTAAATTGGGATTGCACGTACCACTGCATCATGTTTGATTCCTTCATCTGGGATTTCCAAATTCCCATTTCTACTTCCAGTGTCACGAAATCATCCTGTTGCGACTGAATAAGTGAGTGAAAGCTGTCGAATGAATTGGTAAATCTTTGAAAATAAGTACACATGGAAGATAAAGTCATGACACTTAGAATAAGCTTGAAAAGGAAATAAAAATAAACTAGTATGAAAGACCTAGCTAGACATAAATCATATATAGATTTGGAAGGTGCTTGTCGTGCATGCCAACATAAATTGAAAAGATGTTGAAGTTAACTGTATTCATGACTGTGCGCTTTGAAGCAGATTGGGAAGACATCAAATTTAACTTCATTTATGGAAATATGTAATGATTTGCATTAATAAAATTGGGATAAATAACAAAAAGGGAAAAATGAACTCATTATTCCATATGATGGAATTGATGTCGCCTAAAAGGTTTGAGTATGATGACAATATGTCATATATTACACATCGGTTATCAATCACATCGAATCCGGGTGATGGATGGAAATATGTGCAACATCAGGGAATAATTTTTGGAAGTTATGACAGGTTATGTGATATCGGGAAGAAGATGTGTGTCTTTAATATCAGTATTAATGAATATGTCCCTAATTAATGATGAAAACTCTCCGACATAATTAAAACCTATCATAGAGAAGTAGATGCGACAAAAGGAAGAAATGAATACAGGAAGAAGTCAACATAAAATATTATGCAAAACCAGAAGCACAAGGAACTTGCAATTGCGCAAGGAGAGCACTATGTTGCGACATGAAGATGAATAAAGAAGCATGAAATATGAAAGAGTGATACTTGTGCAAGAGGTTAAATATGACAGGAACAGAAGTTAAGTTAAAAGTAAATTGGAAACCATGTAGGGGGAGCATATATTTAACTGAGACAACTACAGAGACAATGATAAATGTATAAGTTACAGGGTGATTTAGCGTTGCACAACAACAACAACAAAAGGAAAGGGAATAATGCATGGAGCCAGAGGGAATAACCAAAACAAACAATGGCATCAACATGAAATCCAATGCAAAGCCAAAAGATAAGTTCAAAAGGGAACCTGAAAGTGTGCATGGAAAGAACCTCTTTTCCATTGATGTCAAAGGGGGAGAAATATCATGAAGCATGTATTAGTGACAACGAACTGTGCAAAAATGAAGAAATGCAGTGAAGAACTGATCGAAGGTTGCACATAAGAGAAAAGGTTCAAACTAGAAAGAACATAGGGGGAGTACACACAGTGGGGTATTGTGTTGTGTGAAAATAGAACAAAGGAATTAATGATTAGGAATATCATTGCTTGATAAGGTGTTGACATCAATGCCAAAGGAGGATATTGTTGAAATTTGGTTGTCATTGATGTCAAAGAGGACTTAGCATCCATGTGTCAGTTTGAATAAGTACATAAAAGTATGCGCACAAGTACCTAATCCATCTAGTTGTGGTACTTCAAAGGTGATTTCAAAGAGATGGTTGGACAAGTCTCGGAAGTGCACAATATTCTTGGAAGTAAGAAGTGGTTGGACATGAATGCAAGTCTCAAAAGTGCACAAGACCCACCAAGCAATGTCACTTCAAGGGCGCAAGACCCAACACATAGTGGTTCCTAGCTACGCAAGTCCCATTATGCTAAGGACCAATTGTGCACAAGACCCACAAGTCACAATACCACAATTGCGTAGATTAAGACAAGTGGTGGATGCATAAGTAAGCTTGACCGTGAAGAAAGGAAGAAGGGATGATATCGTCCAACTTGTGGACACATTGTTTGAACAAGTCGAGTATAAATAAGAAGCAAGTTGGTGAGTGAAATGTAATCTTTAAGATGAACAAGAGATATTTTTCTGAATTAGAAAGCTTCGAATTATTGGGGTATCAATGGCTCATTGATCTAGAAGAGAATTATATAGCAGAGAGCCAAGTGCACATGAACAGAAGCGAAGTATGGTAGATGGTGCGTAGGATGATTTAGTATATGATCCAAGTGCGCAAAGAATAGAATATCAATACAATAGATGTTGCACATGATGATATAGTGCAAGTGTGCAAGAACTTAAGAGAACCACAGTAGGCGATGCATAGAATTGGATGAATATGAGGATGCATAGAACCAGAACAATATGTTGAACAATGCGCATATTGCATAAGAATATGAAGTATGAAAACCAATGTGCAATACTGATTAAGTGACATGAAGTAAGAGATGAACTGGTGATAAAGTATAGCATTTGCGAATAACAAAGAATATAGCAAGTGCATGCAAAGGAAAGTAATGCAGCAAATTTGAAGGGTGAACATACATTAAGAAGAACTTCTACAATCATATCGAGGTGGCAGGATAGGGAAATGAACAGTGAGTTGGAGATTCCTCCAGGTTGTAGCCTATAAATTAGGGGGTCGGTGCCTCCTTCTAGTTGGTGCTGGTAAATGATGGAGTTGGTTCTCCCTTTAGGTTGAAGCCTGTAAATTAAGGATTTGGAGCCTCCTTCTAGTCGGTGATGGAGAATCTTGGAAGTTGGTGCTTCCTATGAATGTATTCTTTATTATATAAGAAAGCGTTTCATGGATTTCTCATGTTTGGGTTTCCACATCAAATCTTTGTATTCTGTGTCTTATGCATGTGTTGATGAATGACATTATTTATGGTGAATGCATAATACAAATACTCTTTGAATTTGGTAAAAGTGAAAATTGTTTAAAATTTCACTTAATATTGATTCAACCCCCCTCTCAATATTAATAAGATTTCCAACAAAGTGTCTTACTTTACAGGTAACCCCATCATGTTTGACTGTTGGGCGAGGCCCAAGTTGGCACATTTTTGGAGAAGCGAAGTTCCAAGTAAGCACAGTTGGTAAAGTGAAGTCCAAGCTTGGCGTAGTTTTGTCGAAGCATAGCTTAAGCGCAATAGTTTTGAGGAAGAAGTACGAACTTGATGAGGCCTAGTACTGGCCTATTTTTGGGGAGAAGCGACTCCATAGTTCTCAGGAACAGGGTATGGAGAAATGTGAAGATGGAGAAAAGGGTTCTGCTTTCTTAGTAATGAAAAAAGGACAAAGGACGACAAGGGTAGTTGGAGAAGTTAAGGAAGAAGCAACAGCCTGACAGTCACAATAACAACATTGATGAGATGAGAAGTGCAAAAGGGATGCACCAGGGTGCAGTCAGCACCACGCAGTCAAAGCAAGTGGCTGTCAGAAGGACGCCAGAGCCAGGAAGTGGTGGAAAGGAAAACAAAGGACCAACGAAGTAGATGAGAATTTATGGAAAAGCATGGTTAGCGGGGCAACCGCACTGTTTGGAGGGTTAAGGGTACTATGGGGTTTAGACCCATAGTTATTCTAAAGATGTGACCTTCGGACACAGTCTATAAAAGGGGCAATTTTGCAAAGGGAAGGGTTAGATCTTGTTAGGGAAAAATAGATATTGAAGAACTCATTATTGTAAGATCTGTGCTAAGAGATCTCTGAGAGAGAAAAGGATTTGCAGTTGAGTGCGCAGAGACCTATTGTAGAGAAGAGTCTGCAGTTGTGTGCGCAGACTGGAACTGTTAACCCTTCCCATTAATTGAAACAACAATTCCCGTGGACGTAGCTCCCATCCAGGGGGTGAACACGTAAATACTTGAGTTGTGTGATTCAGTCTGTGTGATTATTTCTTGTTATGTATGTTCATGCTTTTATATGTATTTTCACTTGTATGGATGATGGAAATAATACGTTAAGTGTTGAACCTATGTAACTGAATATGTTAAGTGTGAGAACATACATGAGCATTATGAGATTATGTTGAATATGCTGAATGTGAATTTGTCTGGTTAGAATAATAGTTTTGCAGTTGAAGAACTAACAGTAATCCAACAGAGTTTGTATTGTTAGAATAACGAAGTACACAGTCACTTAGTCACATTGTTATAATCTGGTAAACTACTTAACCTTAAGTAAGTGAGAAGTATCACTATTCAATGCAGCCTGCAGTGAGTGTGACTGTCTAGAAGCATAGTCCGAAGCACGTTGTTGCAGTGTAGTGTGGGTAAATACCGCTAGTGCGCAGTCCCGAAGTGTGCTATGGTATTGGAAGTGGATGTGGAGGAAGTGTAACTCTGCCCAGTGGACCATTTCTCTAGCCTTGCATCACCGGGTTATAGAAACTTGCTTCTGTAGCCACCCCATAGCTTTGCCTCGGGTGAGACCTCAGTCTTTTCACAGCCTATTTTTGAAAGGGCTGGTGAATAAGGGGTATTTTTGGGTCTCTAAGCTATGCAGAACCTAGGTCAATACAAGAACAAGTATATGAGCACCAACATTGAACATGCAATGCATAGTTGTAACTTAGTTGCTTCTCCTTAGGTTCTTCCCCAAGCCACTCACTAGTGGGATTGTGGTGAGATATTCTTTAGTAGGTAGGAGTGAACCAAGGAAAAATTTAACGATCAATACTTATTTAAAAGTGTATAAACCTTGGAGAATCTTACCAATTATTAAAATGCCAACTATAAAATATTTGGATATATTTTTCTAAAAATATTTCAATTTATAAGGATTTTGTATAGTTTATATAATAATTGGGCTATTTTTAGAGTGAAACAATTTTACCCCATCAAAATTGGGAAAAATAGGGCTTCAAAAAATGCACATTGGCGAATCTTTTTTTCGAAAAAAAGCATGGAAAAATAGCCCATGGGCGAAATTTCACCCCTAAAATTTTCCTTGGAGTGAACCTTTATCGAGTTCCATTTCATTTAATCACCATTGGTATACACTTGGGAATTTTGTTATTACTTTCACTTTTGTGAGCTTCCTTTGTCAAATTTAATCACTAAGCGGGGAATGCACATTTGAAGGCTCCTATTAAGGTATTTTTTTATACTTGATAAGGTGTCATAGGGGTGTGTCATTTTTATTTCATAACTCAAAACTATCACAAATGAGGACTCAAATAATTTTGTGAGGAAATATTTTATAACTTTGAACAATATTAGACATTCTCTTATACTTCAGGATAGCCTTTTCTATTAGGTGGGATTATCCACCCCCATAGATATGTTCTTAGAAACACTATACCAATGCCTAACATGACTGGTCTTGGTAGTGTCTCTTCAAGAGGTCTTAACCTTATGGAAAAAATACTTCAAGAGTAGGGGTAGCTGTTAGGGAAATGTTTCGTCAATGGCTAAGGTTAGAACCACAATGGAGAAAGATGAGAGATAGCAATCTAATTCCCCAAAATTAGGGAATAATACCCAAACAAAAAATGAAGAGTTGAGAGAGGATAATTACTTGTATATGGATGGTCGTATCCAATCTCTCTCATGCACATTCGCAATGAAATCCAATAAAGACCTATAACCTACGAGAAAGAGAACAAAAGCCTTCCTCAAATATTATGGCTATATAGATAAATGAATTAAAAATAATTCAAATTAATAATCAACTAATTGGAATCAACCTATTAGGAAGATTGATTCCACAATCCAACATGCATTCTAAATAATTAAACATTGACCATCGTGCTGGGGGGGGAAGAAGATAGATCTCTATTTTATTCAAAATGAATTAGAAGCACAAATATACATGATCTTGCTGCCAGTACCTTTCATAACCACATCCAGGTCCCTCTGATCTTGATCCACTAATGATGAACCTCTCAACTCTTAGATTTTATTTGAATAGCATGCTAAGGCCAAGAAGGGGGTTTGGTCCTGAAAAGTCAAAGAAGAATGATAATAAAAACTTGGAGAATGATCATGAAACTATTACTCCAAAATTAGGGGTATCATAAGCATAGTGCCCTTATCTCTCCCATAAATCCTTCTTTCATACATTTGTGAAATGGTTGAGATGCTTAGAGGGAAGTTCCAAAGAGTTATGGGAAAAAAAATACAAAAGGAACTATTCAGGGGCATGAAATTCATGTTTTTTATATTTTTTTCACAAATTTCAAGACACACACACCTTCGCTAAAGGAAAGGTGCATGTACATGCATATTTCTCCAGGAGAAAATGCATGTCACCTAAAAAATGTCCCTTTTCAAGTGTTTTGGGACAAGAAATAGGAAACAAGTAATCTTCCTTTAGGCTAATTGAGCATTGGAGGTACTGAGGTTCCAAATAATGCTACAATAGATGCCCCCGGAATGTACCAGGTTAGAATGGGAGATGATGGCAAAAATTCATTTAATTAATGGAAGGAGGCTTCATGTGGGATTAGGTGGAGTTCCCTGGACTTTGTCTTGGAAAATTACCTACAACAAATACCAATATATCAAATGACTCTCTTCCCTTAGGTGGGAATACTCATGCTTCAGTGTAAATAAAGATGGCTAAAAAATCAAGTACATTGTGGATTCATGAAGTATATGAAATAGAGGATGATGGCCATGAATAAGATACATGGTAGATCCATGTCGAAAATACAAAGGGGATCTATGTCTCGGCGCACATTATGAGTACAATTGGGGCTTGAATAAGGACAAACTAATTGTCCATAAAGTATCAATGTTATAAAGTGTGTGGTACAGTCTTGCACAACTCAGACAAAAGCATAATAATGTAATATTATTGTAGCCCAAGGTATTCAATCCAAACCTATTGATATGTACAAGTCTACTCCATTCAAATAAATGATCTAAAGTAGAACATGGGAGACATCGTTTGATTACCGATCATTGATATATAACATTAATAAACGTGGGACCACCCACCGATAATGATGATGGGTGTCAATGTACTTAGTACGTTTTGGCAAGTGTGAATAGATGTCTTGTTGTCAAACAACATTGAGTATGGATTCGATTTGAACTCCATACATGTATGTTCTCTAGAAATTGTAATTGGGATACTTGTGTGAAGAATATAAAGCATTGCTTCCATGGATTTTTCCCCACCTTGGGGTTTTACCATGTAATCTATATTGTCTCCTCTCTCTTATTTACTTGTATATACTTTCATTATGTATATGATTTATATAGAAGTTTGAATAAGTTAGATGCTGGTTATATGCTTATGCATATGTTGCTTCTTTTTTAGAGACTTTGGTTAGAACTTCTAGCTATTGGAGATCATAAAAATTTGTGGTGGACTAGAGGCTATTTTCTTCTTGTAATTATGTTTCACTTGTCCCACAAATGAGTTTCATAATTGATTGGAAATTGGATTGCCACATGATATACATAGAATCAAGTTCTTGTTTCTACAAAACAATAGTTCCTTAAAATCTTATTTTTCTACTAAATTGTAGATCCTTTAAATATTATTTCAATAACTACTTACAACTCTACTTATAAAATAGGCAAAGAGACACTATTACCAAAACAAATATTGAAAAAAAATCACTTAAAATAATGTGTTCTTATTGCCTATGCTTCAACATAGTTTTGTTGATACTCAACACCAACCACTTGAAAGGTGCATATTCTTTTACAACACTTATTTATTGTTTGTTGCAAATGATTAAAAAATTTAAAGAACTACAGTTAATCCTATAAGATTAGTAAAATAAGAAAAATATAATATTGAAAGAAAAAAATAATATCTATAAAAACCTCGTGAAACTAGTTCCAAAGGTTCAAGAACATATTTTACCGACCTTTCAAATGTTTTCAATAGGTAATTATGTATGTTGTCTACAAAAATCATAGGAAAATCATGGCTCTACTTCTCATACATATTTACTTGAAAAAATGAGACTCTCAATGTTTAAACATGTTTTATGTGCTTTTTCTTTCTTTGTTTTGAAAAACCATTAATTTTCACATACTAATATTATCATTTCCACTTAATGAAATCCTCACTGAGTAAGAATCAATAATACCATTGTTCTAGAATGTATGAAGTGAAGAAGAATCAACATTGAGATTAGTAGTTATAACGATATCAACATATATCTTCGAAACCCCTATCTCAATGTGGAAGAGTCAATAATACCATTGCTTTCTAGAATGTATGGAGTGAAGAAGAGTAAACATTGATTAGTAGATATAAATATACCAATGTACATCTTTGAAAAGTCAACATAAAATTGCAACTATCGACAAGTTTTATCATTTTCATGGTATGAAGAACTAAAAGACTCTTGAAAATAGATGAAGACTACATTGTCTAGCTAGTGTAGATTTGATGGCAGCAATATAGATATAGATATAAATATATTATTTAATTAATTAAATAAATTTAAAATATTAATATTTTTTCAAAGAATAATTTAGAATATTTTTTAATTTCTTAAAACCATCATTATCATCATTATTATTATTATCTTTCTTTTTTTTACTAGTACTGAGGTTGGAGAGTATATAGTTCCTCTTTTAAAATAAGGATACATGTTATACCGAAGTACAATAAATCCAATAATTTGAAATCATCATCATCATCATTTTTTTGCTAGCGCTAAGGCTAGAAAAGTACAAAGTTCATCATCATCTTTTTTGCTAAAAGAGTACATAATTCCTCATTTATTTTGCTAGTGCTGAGACTGGAAGAGCACATCATCATCATCATGGAAGAGTACAGAGTTCCTCTTTTAAAATAAGGATACATGTCAAACCAAAGTACCACAAATCCAATAATTTGAAATCATCATCATCATCATTTTTTTTGCTATTGCTGAGGTTGGAAGAGTACAGAGTTTTTCATGATCATCTTTTTTGCTAGTGCTGAGGTTGGAAGAATACAAAGTTCCTCATTTATTTTGCTGGCGCCGAGGCTGGAAGAGATCATCATCATCATCATCTTTGCTAGCGTTGAGGCTAGAAGATGATGATGATGATGACGACATCATCGTCGTCGTCGTCATTGTCATCATCATCATCATCATCGCTAGTGTGCTAAGGCTGGAAAAGTACAAAGTTCCTCCTTATCATACCAAAGTACCACAAATCCAATAATTTGAAACGTAGATATTTTCATGTGAGTGTTTCTCTTTCTCTAGTACAACAATCTCATTCCTTCACTACTTACACCATTCAATAAATTGAACCCAGAGTTCCCGTACTCATGGACAAACTCTTTTAAATTTTAAGTGATATTATATCATGGTTCTGACATCGACATCGGCATTAACATTGTCATCGTCATCGTCATCGTCATCGTCATCACCATTGCCATCACTAGTGTGCTAAGTCTGGAAGAGTACAAAATTCCTCTTATCATACCAAAGTACCACAAATCCAATAACATACCGAAGTACCACAAATCCAATAATTTGAAACGTAGATATTTTCATGTCAGTGTTTGGTACAACAATCCCATTCCTTCACTACTTACACCAATCAATAAATTGAACCCAGAGTTCTCGTACTCTTGGACGAACTCTTTTAAATTTTAAGCGATATTATATCATGGGCCATGACAATCCAAAAGAAATCCTTGAAAAATTACATGATTGGATGTTATGGCAGGAGCACTAAGCAGGCATAATATTAATTGTGTCCTCTCCTCAACGAGCAATTCCAACAAAGGAAAGTTGCAACTGGTCAAAAGGAATTTTGAATTTGTATTTTAGCCACTACCCAAGAAAACAGATGGCGATTCTTGCAATACATTGATGTAAAACTTAGAGATAATTCTGGTGTCGAATTAAAAACCAATGAGAGACGTGCCTTCCCTGCCATTCTAACATGGGCATCACTGTACCTGAATTCCATTTGAAGGATATCAGCTGAGCATGGGGCAGAGAAAAAGGCAGATGATCTAACGTCAGATATCGTCTGGGCTTTCAAAAGAGCTCTTCCACTTTACATGCTTTTCTTCTAAAGTTGAGATGTCTGTTTAAAATGTAACATTATTCTTCCACTTTACATCGTTTTCTTCTAAAGTTGAGGCCTCTGTTTAAAATGCCAGATTTTACGTTGGCAGTATCGTTAGTTGAGATGGCTGTTCACGATGTCAAATTTGAAGGCTGCCATTGCAATTTGCTTTTGTTGGTGGATAAAGAAGATCATGTAAGCTGCCCACTAACTTCCCAAAATACTTTATCAGCGCCACTAGACTGCTGGCACCAGTAGACTGCTCTCAGTGACATACACTTCAAAAATATCGTCGAACCAAAATTCCTTTTCAGCTTTACTGGTACCAATTCAAAGATGTACCAATTCAAAGATCCCATCTCAGCCTCGTGGTACCAATTCAAAGATCTCACTATCAAGAATAAGAATACAAGAATACGGACGAGGACAGAAGCTGCTGGTTACTAAATGTATCTCCAATCCACATGTTTTATGATGGACATAAAGACGCTGCTTCAGATTGGAACAAATTTGAATGTATAAGAGAAAAATCCGTTGGCTTTGCCTTTGTACCACATGGTCATGTACAATAAATAAACATATAAATTGGAGCAATTGAAGCTACCTAAATTCATTTCCTTTTGTAGTAATGTTGTCTATTTGCCATTTTCTTATGAAGTTAACCTCCATGGAATTGTAATTGCAAAATCAAGTTGTAGTAGGGATATTTGAAAGGGTTGAATCCATTTTTGTATTTAATATAATAATTGTATCAATCTAAAATTTTGTAATTTCAACAAAGATCTGATAGCAACCTCTAAAAATTCAAAATTGTAAAACATTAACCTTTTTCCACGGGGGCTTCATTAGAAGGCAATATAATATCTCGTTCATTCATATTGCGGTATTAAATATTCATGAAAACCTAGAAATTATATTGCTTATATATTAAGGGGTAAAGGGTTTTTTTAATTTAATGTAACAATACAAAAATACTTTGGGGTCTTTTTTATATGGGAGGGATCACAAATATCCACCAAATGGAAATGGTGGGATCACGACTGGATGAGAAATCGGGTTGAGGCAAGGCTCAGGCTTACCAGTATGCGGGGAAATCGCATCTTGAGGCATGCTTGAGGCTAGGAGTTTCGTGGTGAAGTGGGTTTCCATTCGATCATAGTCGAGAGACAGTGGTCATTGATAACCAATTGTTACCAATAGCACTCAGCCAGTTGTTACCAATAGCCTTGGGAGGCTCTAAGCCTCCAAGGCCTGTTATAGGACCTCGATAGGCCTTGGGGGCTTGAATACCCAACCACTTGTGCCTATTACAGGCCTTGGAAGGTTTAGTCAGCCTCCTAGAGATTCTTACAGGCCCTAGGGGCTTGGTACCTATCCCACAATAGGATTAGTCAGCGATTGGGGAACTGCAACATGCAATCTAAATGTTCTACTATGTGTATTGGCTCTAGTGACATACAAGAAGTGATTTCCTATCTCTTCATTAGACCATTAGATGTTGCAAATCATAATGATATGTGGTTGAGTAATTGCATTGTGGGTGAAGTAATGTGCATCCACAATATACATCTAAAGAAGCAAGGTGCATTGTAGAATGCATGTGGGGTCATAAGAGGGGCATCATATCAATATACTAGGTAGAAATATAAAGGGGTATAAAAAATGTTAATGAAAAAATTGATACATACAATATCTAGTGAAAATAAGGGTTTTTTTAAATTGGGAAGGCATATTGGGAGGGGGTTAAAAAAATGATTTGGGAAGGTATTTTCCAATATTTAGTGAAATTAGGGGTATTGTTTCATATGCCACAAACGAATGTGCTATGATAGCAGTTTATTGAGTGAAGCCCCCATTCCTTCTTCTTATCATATTATTTGTGATGCACACACGTTTAATTAATTCAAAGCTTTGTCTAATATAGAAGTATGACACACTTATCAACATGGGTCGATTGATAAATAGATGACATACTTAGTTTGTCTCCACCATCCATGCAATCAACAATATTAAGTACATTTGTTCTTCTAGATGGTGTAAAGGAATGTAAAAAAAAAATAGATATGTGTGGTTGAATGTAGATGTTTGAAGGTGATTTTTAATAAAGGAAAAATGTTATGGGTAAGAGGTACATGTTATTGGAGATGTAAATAGTAATGAAATATTAGGTACTGTGATAATATTTGATATATCTTAGAACAATAATAAACTTTTGTTAGAGTGTTTTACTTCTATATAAATGGTGCCATACTTCCATATTTGATGAGTGATTATTTGAATGACAATAGACTAGAGACAAGTAAATTTGAAAGCACAATTATCTCTTATGAATTGGGATCTCTAATAATTTACAATATTAGAGATTAAAAATATATAATACATAAATATTAAAATATTATTGTATGTCCATAATCTAAGAGTTGTATTATCGATGCTAATATACAACATCCAAAACATGACAAATCTCATGCATATAGGAGCTTCTCTTAGGCATTTTGTAATGATGGAAAATCAAAAGTGGCATTGAGATTGAACAATAAACATTGAAGATGAAAAACTAAATGGCATTCTTAATCACATTTAGTCACTTGGACAATCAATATTCTAAATTAAATGTCACTAGCATTCAAAAATCAAAATGGAATTGTTAGGATTAAAATTGAAATTTAATCACATTGGATCATCTATTGAAATGCAACGAGACAAGCACAAGCACACAAAGAAGTGATTTGTGAAACTATACAAGTGTGTATATATATATAAATAAAGTCTACAAATTATTAATAATGATATATAAGAAAAATTATATTCATGGTAAGAAATAACAATATCACACATAGCAATACCCATATCAAATAAACTCATATAAAATTTGCATTTGCAACTCAAACCACCCACATGCATACAACTTTGATTTGATTTAAGATATATCCAATATGTTAGGACATGTGTGTCATACACCTTGTAGTTAACTCAATGAGACTCAATGAGACTAGGTAGTTATTTTTTTAGTAAAATCCAAAAGTAATAGTGGTAGTTAGTTCTTTAGTGAAAGCCAAAAACTATAAGTAGTTTCGTGCATGCAGATTTAGAAACCAAAAATGGTTTATGGTTTCAGTATATGTATATATAGAGTGCTTGGGTTTGAGGTAATATATGCCCCTCCTTTTGAAAAGGGAAATCGACACA
Source organism: Larix kaempferi (assembly GCA_027924585.1). Lineage (NCBI taxonomy): Eukaryota > Viridiplantae > Streptophyta > Pinopsida > Pinales > Pinaceae > Larix > Larix kaempferi. The sequence goes on from BSBM01000100.1 coordinate 3,076,672, forward strand.
TGAGTTAGATTGTTGAAATCCCACAAAGGACCAATGTATTTTTCGAAGTTCACAACCAAAAAGGTTGCAGTTGTGAGGAATTAAAGACGAAATTGTAGAAAATCGTAATATCTTGACCAAGAGAACCATTTATAAGGTCATCTGCAATCCATAAGTTGGATCTTAGTATAATTGTTTCCCGATGCAAAGTAAGACTTTTAGCTCCAATTCTTTTTCTTGAGAGTATATTGAACCATGGCTTGTGGTGTGCTATGCATTGCTAACTGTATTATTTAACAATTTCAACATTTGTTTATTGTGAAATGTGACTAAATTATTCGTCGGGAATAAATGCATTCATGTTTGGAATGTGTTTGTCCCTTCTTGAGAAAGGGAGTAGTTTTTCCTAGCCATGAGAATGTTCCAATCCTCTAAGATAGGATCTTCATTTATGATGTTTTGAAGGATTTTCCTGAAAGTGACTTGCAATGGGTCTACCCCCTGTTGCCAAAAGATAATTTCAAATGTGACAATTGTGTTAAATCTCTTCCAAAGTGTGTTTCCATAGGAAGTGCCTATGTACATAAAAATGTCTAACATGAGATCCAATTGGCCCAAGTATCCAATTGGCCCAAGTATCCAACAAGCATAATAAAGAAACCCCCAAATGGGAGGACACTATTATGAGGGAAAACTTTACAAAGGGGCTCTTCAATTCAAAGTGTTATATGTATGGTAGACACATGTATGTTGAAAGTTGCAATGTTGATTGGAGCAAGTAGTAGAAATGGAGGGGCCATATGTTGTGTGGATGGACAAAGTGTATATGTAATGGGGATAATTAAGTAATAATTCTCATACCCTATAATAACTTGGAGGATCAATCTTAATGGATTAGATGTTTCATTTTTTTTCAAAGTGGTGCAAGACAATGTTGAGAGCTTTGAGATGGATGGGTGACAATGAACTTGTCAAGGGAGTGTTGGAATAACATGCTTCTTGAATTTGGTCGTATGAGTGGGTGTTGTCTATGGATTGTATAGCTTTATATTATAGTTCTAAAGGGATAGATGTAGCATTTCAATTATAGTTGTTGTCAAAGTCATGATAACCAAGCATGCCATTATCACTAAGTTGGATGTTGTTGGTAGGGCGTAGTTGAGATAGGATTTCTCATTCCTCTAAATTCATAGTATGGTGGGTATGCATTTAATCTTCAACCATTTCTTCACCCTCAAGGGTTTAAGGTTCCTCTAAATTATGGTCAACATGTTAAACAGTGTATGAGTCTTTTATTTTATCCCAATTTTCAACTATTTCTAGATCAAATTAGCTAATGTTGAATGGAATATCGTGGAAAGGTTTGTACAGCATAAGATCAAACCTATATAGAAATTAATGCAGTGAATTTGAATCTGAAGAGGGGATTGAAAAGTAACATGGAAAGACAAGGAAATTGCCTTCAATAATCTTATTTTTCACTTTTTTGTTTTTATGGCAAGCATCATACAACCAAGACCAAGAAGCCTCAATAAGATAGGTGGATTCCATGTGAGGTGGGCACATAATGTATGCATCAATGAAGTTTGTTGTTGGGAGATTAATTTTAGTAAGGTGAAAGGTGCTTAAATGTTTTGTGAATGTCATTCAAGGAATGAAAAGGTTGGTTAATATTTGTCAAGGGTATATTTTGCAACATATGGCATGTTCTATGTGCACCTATATCATAGTCAATAATAGTTTCTATAAGGAAATTTTCAATAGTGACTATGATAATATTTAGTATAGATGCTGATATTTGCATCTCTACTTATCATATGTTGATAAATTTTAGAATTTGAATTTGCTTTAGTTTCATACTTACAAAGTATTTTTCTTCCACATGGAATGTGAGCACTGGTTGGCAATCAACATCTCCATGCCATATTGATATTATGGCATAGCTCTAGGAGTTTTTCCTATCATCATTTTGAGTAGGCGTGTATGTTTTATGTGCATGTTCATCCATCAAGAATGCATAGGAAGTGCTCAATTCTTATGATGCTTTATAATGACATTAAACGTTGGAGCCTCTATAATGAAAGCATGATGTTTTTTTGGATTTCATGTCATTGAACCTTATTGAGAAGCTTTGTAGAGTCATGAGATGAGTTGTTTTGCAATATTACAATGTTGGAAAAAAAACATGGATCATAAAAAATGGAGTGGTGAGTTGTGTGATCTTGTTGGGGAACAACTCGAGGGGTCCATGTTGTAATAATTATATCTAAGTAATCCTTTCAAATATTAACCTCATTTAAATTCTCCTAATTGAGAGTGTTCATATTAGGAGCATTTCCAACCATATGAAACCATGAATATGGTGAAAATGTCTTTGTTTCTATCCATACATGTCAAATCAAACAATTGGTATAAGACACTTGTTTAGAGGAATATTAGTATATAAATGTTGTTGGTAAACGTGTTAGAAATTGAACCTATACCAATAGTATTTTAAATGGAGGATCCCCTTCAACAACTTGTCATGGAAACTTGTGGTGCATGTATAATGATGTTAGATGTGCATTGGAGATAATATTTTGGGTTATCCATTGTTGTGGCTTTCTTACATTAGTGGGTGGTTTTTCGAGCATGAATACATCCAATCCATACCATTTAGTGTCTATTGCACTTAGTATAAAGAATAATGCAGGGAATCCTAGTTGTACAATCATGTCTATACGATCATTAATTTCTTCCAAAAAGAGCATGTCCCATCAAGTGTGGATCTAAAGAACATGAGTTGTTCTGCAAGATTTTCATTGGGAGTTTGTTTGAAATAGATGTTGATATCAACAATGGCTTTTGGATAGTTTTCATAAAAAAATTTCTTTACAAAGATAGAAGTCGTTTCCTAATTCTAATGGCACATCGAATCTTGGATAGCTACCAAATCTATTGTTGAAATACCTTAGTAGGTGTAATAAATCATCTTTCATTTCATTTAATTTGATTATTTCCTAATTGAACATGCAAACCCACAATGTGGGGAAGGCCATATCAAATAGGCCCTCTTTGTTTTGTTCTTTAACTAGAGGAATACCGATACACAATTATTCAATGGAATTTTGTAATCTGCATTCCAATGATTGCAAGTACCTTGTAATTTATTGGGATTATGTATGTGCAATAGGGAAAGTGGATACAAAAGAAGATGATTGCTAGCCATATTGGTCTATATAATATATATGGATTAAATTTGGTTGTACATAGTTGTGTTTAGAGTTTAAAATAGATGTTTCTACATGATAAAGCACATGGGACATGTTGGTAGTGTTGGTACTCAAAGACCTAGTTTCATTATGGTTAAGTCAAACATCCTTATAGTAAAGATAATTTTCTAACTTGTACTCCAATGTTTCCATAACACATGATAGAATCACATTACAATCATAATTTTATTGTTCAAAATTATGGTGCATGAAAACTAAAATATCCAAGTCTTGGGCATCCCAATGAAGTTATTTGGTGATTGTTGTATTGCAAGATGCTTATTGTATGGCTGCTATATTCGCATTGGCCACTATGTGCATGGAAAGTATTTGGTTTACGCATCCTATGATAATTCCATCAACCCAAATAAGGGATGCAAGGACAACAAGATTTTCTCTAGGATCCATGTCATTCCATGAGTACTGATTTCCATCTTTCTCTCCAATCCATCTATGGAAAGTATAGAAGCCATGTGAAATTTGTGTATGGATGCTTGGATATAATTCCTTGTAGATTGAGAAATATTGCATGGATGGGAGTTGATCTATCCTTGCAATAAGTGCAACGTGGATGTGCAATGCAGTTGTTGATACACTCATGTTTTAGTGTAATGAAACAATGGAGGACATATTTGTGATTAGAATAAAAGGTAAATGGAAGCGATTCAATTTGGTATGAAGAAACATTATTTGTAGAAGTAGAAGCACTAGAAGGGGTATGTAGATTGCCATGTTTTCCCTCTCTAGTAAATGTTGATGGCCTCTTCATTTTTCTGATATATAAATTGTTTGCATGCATTTATGCAGTCTTTGTTTTCTTCATAGTGTGCATGAGCATGCTCGTTGGTGCATTGAAGCAACAATTGTTGTAATACTTGTGGGTGAGAAAATGAACTTGGATGAAACATAGAAGTAAGTAGGGATTTTATAAAGAATACATGCGAAAATGATGGATAGATGTTACATAATAATGCTATAAAAAATGTTTACAAATGGAAAATTTAAGGAACATAAGAACATTCAAACATTTGAACCAATGGTAGAAAAGACATCAAAGAAAAAACCATAAATCAAGGCTATATTTAAAGGAATTTAAAGCAAGTAAATGGATAAAAGTAAATAGGCAAAGGGAAGTACACTATACATGTATATATATGGAATAAACTAAGAAAGTTTGAAATATCTAGTTGCACCGAGTCTTGGTGCTCTACAACCTAGTATGGGGGAGATGTTGTAATGTTTGTTCCTAACAAAATAATTAAAATAAATCATGTCGGCTCTTAAAATAAATTTTTTTTATGGAAAGTATTTAAAAAAAATCCATGTTGGCTCATAAAATAAAATATTATGGAAAGTAATTAAAAAATTGATGTTCGTTTATAAAATAAAAAATTAAAACTTAAACTCAGATCTATCAATCAAGAGAGATCAAATTTCTTGAGTTTAAATTTTTAAAAAAGAAATACAACTAAAGAAAGTGGATCCCTCTCGGTGCTTGATAGATACAGGTTTAAGATGGATCTATGTTGGTTAGTAATTCAATTGGTCTAGTTTTTCATAATTTTTTGGACATGAAGACAAATATAAATAATGTATATTGTGGTATTTATTGAACTATTTATTAAAGACAAATATAGTAAATGCAACAAAATGTAAATGAAATCAATTATTGTGAGAATATAGTATGGAACAAGGATAATGTGAATGAAAAAATATATTGGGGCCATAATATATGGTTGTTGTGTTGTTTCATGGGATGACATAGAATGAAAATTGTACTAAAGGTGGTGCACATTGATTGATATGGAAAGACAATATTTTGGGTGGATTTATTATATATTTGAGATTAATAAGTAAAACAAATGCATGGGAGATTGTCGCCTCAATTTCACTTAGAAGTAACAATTACGCAATTATCTCTAGAAGCATCACTAGTTTACAATAATACAATATAATGTTCCTACCTCATGGCTATTTAAACATTGTAGTAAGCTAAATTAACCATAAAATGGTTATTTATTAAATATTGTGACCAAACTCTCATTTAATCATGTGATTCATGAGGGGAGTCATTCTATATCTATGTGAGATTGCTAAAGTGAAAAAAAACTATCTTGCTATAGCTTGAAATGACACCTCTCTGTCCGTGACGACACTTGCTTCCCTTGGTCGCATGACGACATTTCTTGAGATCAAGTTTCAGTCACACAACAGGAAACTTGTGGATGGAGGAGTCATTTGGGACACTAAAATGGTTGAAATTACCTCACTCCTAACCCATTTGATGGTTACAACCCTTAGGAACATTTTCCCACACCAAACCATCTCCTGAAAATGAGCAGAAAAGCTTGTTTTTGGCCATTTTTTCACATGAGCGCTACTCTACCTTAACAAACTAGCATGTGTACCCTAGTCTAATGTACAATAGTAGCGCTCAACCCTATTGAGCGCTACTCCATTGTGAAATAGTAGCGTACACCCCTGTTTTAGTCAAAATATCAAAATTTTGGAAAGTTAAGTTGGTTGGGGAACCTCCTACTTGGTTATAACTTCTTTTCCTATCCTTCACTCACTATATAAGGAGAGTAGAAGGGCCATGTGAGGATACCAAGCCTATAACAAAGTTATGCTGGAGGAATGGAGACCCTCATCCCCCTCTCTTGTGCTTCAGTTTTGGTAAACCCTAGCACAGTTGATTAGAGGCTGGAATCCTTGGAGAACGGAAGCAGGAGACCTTGAATCTAGGTTTCTTGAAGTGTCAAGCTTGAAGGAAGGTATAACTTTGTGTACTTGCTTTCATTCATTAATAAATATCAGACGTTCTTCTCTTTCCAAATATGACCTATTAATGTGTCTTAGATTTGATTACTGTTTGATTATAGTTTGATGTCTTCTTTCATTATGGATATCAGTATTATATATGTAGTCAAATGTATTTGAGAAAGGTATCAAGTTGTTTTGTAGGTCTGGGCATTGCGATACTAGATAAGCACTGAAGAGCGAGGGAGGAAAAGCTAGGATCAACCTTCTGAATGAGGTGCCTACATCTCTAAACCCTAATCTCTTCACTTATTTGTTGTACTTGCAGAATGCTTGTAAGTCTATCTTTATCACCATAAGTTGGTAGTTTCTCCCCTGAACTATAGGTGCATTTTCCCCACAACATATCTCCATGGAATATTAATGAAAATAGGCCTAAATCAATTGGATCTAGTGTAATTCCCATCAAGGTCCATTAGCTCTGATCGGGTATTATAATTTAATGTGAATTTTCTTAATCTAATTTGTGTTCTGTTTCAAAACTGTTAATTGTTAACTGCTTTATTTATATGTCCTATTAACTACTTCATATTATGAGAAAATAAATGCAACATCAATATACATAAGCAATTGAAATTTCACCAGAAAAATACCTACACAAGCAATTAAAATTTTTCAAGAAAAACACCTCCACAATAAAACTTGAACTTGAAGAAGACCAAACCTTGATTCCCTTCCTCGTGTTCATTTCACGGAGTGGGATTACACTACCCTCCCAACTAGAAGCATTGCCGACATTCTAGCTTCAAGAAACATTTTGTTTTATTGGCTCTCCATGCCCATGAATCAGAGAATAGTGATGCACAACATGAAAGAGAATCCCCCCATAGTATTTCTTCTCCAAATATTTCTTAAAATTCTTCCAACACTTCTTCCCTTCTCCTCGTCTGTCCCCTTTCATATTTTCTCTTCCCTATTTATACCCCCCATCTTCATCTCCACCTTATTTTAGTTTTGGGTAAAAATATGTCAAAATAATCATGAGTGAAAAGTCAAATCTTCCACCACCGCCTTTCTTAGTTTTAGGTTAAAATATAATAAAATAGTTATAAAATGGTTGTTTAGTTTTGTTTTACGTGTAATAAATCATAAATTCACTATGATAGCATATCTAATATTTATGCAAATCCTATCTACCCCATTTGTCATATTTATATCTTCCCTTACATCAATAAACAAAAATATTTCACGCGCACGCGTGCGCAAGCGCACACACACACACACACACATAAAAAATTCATGTAATATATTGAAATCTTAAATATATTCAACAATCAACAAAATCATACAACATATATAACACATATACACCTACTATGTAACACTTCACTAATCCATTTGACATATAATATATAATACTTCAACGAAATTTCAACACATGGATAATAATTCAACAATTTATCAACCAGGTTATTATACTAATATAATCACACTAATGTATTCATCAACCAACGAATCATACTAATGTACTCACGAAATGGTATATATGTGGATGACGTACACATCTTAAGCATGGATGCTAATAATCAACATTTATTGCCCCTAATTCATAATTCTTATATGCTTGCAAACAACATATAGAAGAATAATTTAAATAATACATCTTTCATCATTTGTAAATATTCATACAAAAGCATTGAAACTGAACTGGATAAGCATAATGAAGCAGATCAAGCATATAATCATGATGGTTTATAACAATGAATAACACCATCCAATTCAATCATTGGTCTCATCCATCTCCATAAGTACTCCCAACATCTAGTCACCACTACTTCCATCACCTAACCTGACCATCTTGTCCTCTATTGCAATATGTTGTGTTGTTGGATATACTGACCTAGCCATAGATAGAACCCATGAGTGGAAGTGTCAACTACATCGACCAAGCTTCCCCAATAGGAAACTGACAGCTGCCATCACACATCTAAGTGAGCGTGCCTAGCAAAATCCTCCCACAACTCTAGGTTTCAAAAGATAAACAATGAGAAATGCCTCCACCACACTTATATTACTAGGGTTAAAACCCTATATCCACCATATTGTGCCATCACTTCTCTAAGAGTCTCGTCATCGAACAACCACTTTACACAAGCTGCAGTTCCTGTAAAAACCCACACTCACCCACAAGTCATAGCGATATTGGAATTCATAATTAAATCATAAGAAAACCAATATCACATCACTATCCTCTTGATGTCCAAGACATCTCATTCCCCTTGGAACATTAGGATTCTAGTTATCTCGTAGCGATTCAACATGTGGGTTATTTCACCTCTAACATATATCTCATGTACAAACATATCCAACTCTTTTAAGTTAATATCTATATCATTAAATGATATTTAAATAAGCATGTAATTTGTTTTGCCACATATATTGTACTTGTTCCTTATCCGAAGTACAAACTAAACTGTCATCCGCATATTGATATTCCACATTTGATTTGCATGTTCAATGAAATATATATTCATCACCATTAACAAAAATAAAATGATAAATGAAATTTATTTTTCATACATAAGAAAGTCCATAGGTTCACATAACCACAATCTTAATCAGTCCAATTGACTCCAACAGATAATAAAAAATTAAAATGATAAGCTAATTCCCATTAGAGTTTTAAATACCGAATGTCAAATAGGGGGCATTACATGCACCTGCCTTTCAAGAAACTTCTTCCAAAAGCTATGGTCATTCACAATTATAGGGGAAAAAAATCACGATGCAATATCTCTATGCTTTCCTCCAAGAAGACTTTGGCCATACTGATCCCATTGTACCTTCACATGGTTAACAAGTTGATGCTATCTAAAATTTTACTTCTTTGATCACATGGTATGTGTTCGTATATTACATTCAATTTAATTGAATATAATTTCCTTGTATGTTTCATTTTTTTAAGATTTTATTAGAAATTCCAAAGTGGTAAATTGGTCCTCGTACACTAAACAAATTCATCACTTAAAGGACATAGTCTTGTTCCATCTCTTAAAGTAATTGTTTTTAACATGTCCACTTGATAACTGAGTTAAGATTCATGTGACTCTCTTATCATTACCCAAGGTCATCACTATATTAAATATGACTAACATCCAATTTTCAGACACCCTACCATGTTATTTATGTAATTCATTACCACTCTTAACTTATCTCATGTAAATGCATGCTTCCTTTAATGATTTACTCTTCCAAATCTCTATGAGAAATTCCCATATTAAATTAAAACGCATCCATTTAACCCATAGTAAGAACTTTATTTCCTCATTCTAAACCTTTGTTATTTATAATAAATTAAAATCATATTCTATTATTACTCTAGTTCAATCTGTTTCACACAAATTACACCCCTCAAGATATTGGCATACAACAATTTTCTTCGTGTTAGGAACATTTGACTAATCAATGTCTAAGCATATATCTACTTCTTAGTTTCATCGCCACTACTACCAATCTCATTCACCCATTACACAATATAGATTAGATCTAAATTGGTTGAATGTCATATATAGGGTGTTCTTCATCTTAGCTAAGGAACAACGTGCCTCCTATCAACGAGAGTACTACAACACACATAAGTCTAAGAATCAATTTTCTAAAAATAAGTTTTTATAGGTGTCCATTATTGTAATCTATAATAATAATTTCTCTGTAACTATTACTTTATAATTACTAAACTTTATACCTTATTTTATCACAATTATAATTCATGACATTTCAAGTTATACATTTACACATACTGTCCAAGTTATAATATCCACTACCAAGTTATATTTATAGCATTTACACATATGCGATACTAACCACTTACAGCCTCTAGCCCTTTTATGCGTCTCTCTAGCTCTCTCAAGATCTATCTCCTTACCTCCTCTTACTACGAAAGAAGATCAACAATGAGATAAAATTTCTCCACGTTCATCAATACATTTGCAATTTAAGTTTTGTTAATTGATCATGACTCACCTTTGATTTATATATAAAGATATATTTCTCATGTGAACATCGTAATTGTTATTTGAATACTCGTGTCTTATTGTAAAATTTTAAATTAATCTCACAGTCATCTATATGCAAGGTGGTGGAATTTTTTTTATGTTAATCACTAGCACTCACCACTATCATTCATTAAAAATTGAACACAAATGTACACTTACTCAACAACTTGACATAGTTGAACATATGTCAGCCCAACCATCAGGTTGACCAATATAGCTAGACTAAACACCTTATCACACATTATGATACAATGAGACATAACATCACTATATTTCACGTATCCTTCAAAACTTAGGTTCTAAGTTGATAATGAAACCCCTCCTAAGGTATCCATCGAAAACCCACAAGAACATGAAACTATACACAAGGACTCGTTCTAATGATATGAATCCGTGTCACCAAACAAATCCCAATAAATATCAGCACAATCTTCCCACAACACCAGCTGTGGAATACCTGACACTACACCCTTACTAGGTCGAGGCCCTTATACATATACACTCAAGTTCAAAGGCCACCTAGGTACATAAACTACTCTAATCCTGAGCTAACTAGCTTTTCATAACATGCCATACAACATCCCCAAAGCACGCCAATAGTAATTTGTCCTCTACCCACTCTCTTTCTAAAGAATAGTACATATTACTACAAGATCATAGATCTTGTCACCCACACAACATATAATACACAAGGACTATGAGTGGAACCCGACATTGGTTCTAGATCATGACACAAAGACAATGAACACTTTAGAACTCTTCAAATTACTCATGAAGTTGACCTCTAGGTGACTCACAAGTTATTGTTGCTTTTCTCACAATAATGATGCGTCCTTTTTACCAATAAACTCCAAGGGTTGGTACTCTTGGCGACACAAAACGAGTCACTTACACAACTTCCCTACCAACTATCCAAACAATACTCATTATTATAATTTATCTTGAACTAAGTTAAAACATGGCCTCATGTTTATTTATTTAATGGAGAATAACCTCTATGCCTTACGTCATGCACCGTCCTAATGTGCGATCACAAATTTCCCCTTTAAGTTGCTAGATTGTTCAATGACCTCACACAACCTTTTTGACATCATAGATATTCCATATCAGACCTCAAAATTATCATGCACTTAGTTATGACTTACGCTTCACATCTAGATTCAGAAATTGACGATTGTTAAAATTTAAATAATACTCCAAATCACGGCCATTATTTGTTCTCATTGTTATGACATTTTTAAAATTTTGTGATCTCATTAATGCCTATAATGGGACCTGCCCATTTTATGACCTCGTTAAGACTACAAATTAAGTGATCTGAATTGTTGAGTTTCCTCGCTTAGCTCTCCTATTATTTACATGGGGAATGCAAATAAAAATTACTTATTATTATTGGTGAAGGGATATATGTGTTTCATATGTACTTTAAATCTTCTCAATTTGGTATGATTATTAAGTTTGAATCATATGATAAATTTAAATAATACTCCAAATCACGGCCATTATTTGTTCTCATTGTTATGACATTTTTAAAATTTTGTGATCTCATTAATGCCTATAATGGGACCTGCCCATTTTATGACCTCGTTAAGACTACAAATTAAGTGATCTGAATTGTTGAGTTTCCTCGCTTAGCTCTCCTATTATTTACATGGGGAATGCAAATAAAAATTACTTATTATTATTGGTGAAGGGATATATGTGTTTCATATGTACTTTAAATCTTCTCAATTTGGTATGATTATTAAGTTTGAATCATATGATAAATTAAATCCCCGTAACATCTTACCATGGTTATTTCTACTATCCTTCACACCACCATGAAGGAATCCATGACCTGAACAATTCACAATGTATCTTCTATGGTGGAAACCCATGCTCAATAAGCATTAACGACATGAATACATTAATATTTTTTTAATCCTCTAAGATAGTAGTGGATAATCTTCCTTGATTTATTTGTTTGTGAATATATTATCTTGAAGTGTAGTGCAATGTTATCTTATGCTAAAAATGGCATGATCTTCCACCACAAGGATTTTCAAGGATGCTTGGTCTTATTAATCTAGTTCATGTCTTTATATATCTCACAAGCATACATGTATGGATATATATCTACATATATGTAGTTAGTCCTCACGTAATCTATCAATACCATACAATCAATATGTTATAGTGCGATATCGTGCTTAACATTTCAATACTTTTATCTCCCTTGCCTTTAGTTTATTGTTGGTATTTGAACTCCTAATTCACACCAATCTTGGCAATTTCACATTGTTCCTAATTATTTAGCATGGCACTAATTAATCCCTAGAGACACCTAATCGTCCCCAAGGCAAAGTTAGTAAGTAGTAGCTTGCAAGGTTATGCAACTTGGTCATCTCTATATTAGTTAAACTTAACCTTATTATGCCATAAGGAAGAACATAGAAAGTATATTAAGAACCACCTTTAGAAGGTTAAGACAAATCAACCAAGATTAACCCTACATTTTAAACTTTACATGTATTTAAATTATATACTATGCATATAAAATTATGCGGGACCATCAATGCTAAGCCAACAATGTGATTGAGTGTTCACATGTTGTGGCTAGCGAGGGGACAAGTTGCACTGAAGTAGGGAAGATAGTTTTTTTACTAAGTATTTTAATATTTGCAAAATATGTAACCGACTAGTGTGTTGTTAGTTTTTTGAGAAAATAGGACATAGTGGCGAGTTGATACTCCTTGTGTGGAGATCAATCCAGATAGACAGTTTGTTGAATAATGATGGTGACTCCTTCATTGGGGAGGAGTGCTAGTTAGTTTGTTTTTCTATTTAGCCATTCGGTTTTGGAATATCGAATGGGTGAAAAGGGGAGAGACAGGGGTGGAGTAGGGGGGTTGCGCGAAGGGGAGTCGGTAGGATATTTCTTAAATACCAGATGAAAATGCGGATGGATGGAGGGATTGCTATCAATTAATGAAATTAGCAAGTTCTGTGTGTTCATTAGTGTTACTGTTCATCGGAATGCGAGATAAGCTGAGATTCTATCAGGCAGAGTTGTGTGAAAGCTTTAACCTGATGTCTGTGTGAATGAATCTCCATTTTCATGTTTGTGTGAACTCTCATGTACAGTTAAGAACACCCAAGTCATTCGCAAACCGACTGTCATTAAGTAATAGGGATAATTTTTTGTTGTATTTAGTTTCACATTAGATCCGGATGAAGGTTGAGTTGGATTGATCGATTCCCTGATCAATCAACCAAAAAAATCATAGAGTTGCAGTCGATTCAATTAGCAGAGTTTGGACAGCTCAGATCAAAGCCAAAAAGCAGATCGACGATGGGGAAGGGATCCGCAAAAGGTCGACGGTCGATACAGTGTTCCGCAAAAGGAAGAAGCTCGGGAGGTAACAACGAAAGTTTACGAAAGGGCATGTTGCGGAAAGACAATTATGGGGAGGTGATTGCAGAAAGATCATTGCGGAAGAATGCCCTCAATTGCAAAAAGAAGGCATTTCCGCAAGGCTGTTGCGGAAAGTTAATTCTGACAGGAAGAACATTGCGGAAGGCCTATTTTGAAGGTAAGGCCCGTAAATGAGAGGGACTTAGCTGGTTTTTAGCTAAGCTTAGTGGTTCGATTTCAGAGAATCACAATACTTCTTGGGGGAAGCGGTTTGGATTGACTTTTATCCTTCCCACCTGCATCATAAAATACCACGTGAGTTTATACTATGCATATATAATATGCAAACAAAAACTTATTTAAATAATCATAGTTATTATTATTTAAATAATACCAAATATATTGATAATAACATACTTATTATTATTAACATTAATCTACTTATTATTACATTATTAGAATGAGAAAACTCCTTTATACTAACCGTGTCATACTCCATTATTATTTAAATAAAAAAGATAATTAATTATTCACAATATCATTATTTCCGCCATTCCTTTTCCTTTTTTCTTTGTTTTTTTTTCTCTCCTTCTTTTCATTGCCAAGGTTGCAGGCGAAGGTTAGGGTTTCAGCTAGAGGTTGAGGGCTGCACTCACATAGGTCACACCACCTCAATCTTAGTCCGCTTGTGTGCGAGTCACACCAAGCTGAATCTTCTAGTGTGAGCTTTGATTTGCACGATTTCATTCTATTATTATTTTTTTGTTTATGCTTATCACTTACCTTCTTATTGTTGTTTTGTTTTTCAAGTTTTGTTTGGTTGCATGTTATAATGTTTTTGCAAGTTCGTTTTGCAGGTTTAATGCCCCTTTCTTCACGCCCTTGAAGACCTACGAGGCAGGTAAACATTGGTATCTAATCCCCTCTTTTTCATTTTATTTTCTGATCTTTTTCATAAACCTACATTTGTTTGTTTAGAATACATGGAAAGCCACTCACTATTTAATAAATAATAATTTATTTTTTCCTTTGGAGATCTGTTTTGCAGGGTTGCAGGTTTGAGGGAATAGCCCTCCCTTGATTTCCTTATGGCCCATGCCTTCTCCATTTCTTCATATGGCATGGTAGTAACCTACCTTACAACGTTGTCTTGATGCAGTTATATAAAAACATAAATTAAATTTATTTTCTTAAACATAAATTGAATTGATTTTTTTATAAATATTACTTTCTTTATTTTTTCAGCAAAAAAAAGTGTACTATTGTTATTTATATGTATAAATCAAATAGTACAACGATGGGTATATATCCAAAACCATATTAGTCTAGTCAAAATGAACTAAGAACAAAAAAAAACATAATGCCTATCATGTCTTATCATCCTCAATAGCCTACACAAAATAACTTCCTCCTTCCAAATGTACAGAACCCATGGATTCCAGCTTAGAATTATAGTATTCCTCCCATATTAATAGTCCTTCTTCAGTATCCAAATCTTGTTTAGAAAGTTTATCTTCCAATGAATTGTTCTCCCTAAAAATATGATGCAGTGAAATGGCTTGATATTGCTTGAATTCATTCCGGATACGAGAGCACCAGTGGAGTAATGTAGTCACCTGTAATTTGTAGTCACCCATGTCCCATTTGATGGTGACACGAGAATCACCAAATATTTTAACTTCCACCAAGCCAAATATGTTCGCCACTCTGATAACCATCCATAAAGCCAACATTTCAGCCTTCATATTAGTACCCCTGCCACATTTAAGCTGGAGAGTAAAATAATGTTCCTGATTGAGATAAATAACACCACCAGTAGCACAATGACCCAAGGCTACTGCTCCATCAAAAAATAAAACTGGTTTATCCACCTGTAAATCCATCAAACCCACCTTTCTTTGCTTACAAACAACCTGTTTACTTTGATAAATGGCAAAGTGTTTCAAACTGAAATTACATACCATCAATATGTTTGGGGACAGATTATCAAACAACACACGATTTCTCATATGCCAAATACTCCAGCAAATAATCACCGGAAGAATATCATAAGTTTTAAAGGATTTGATCCAATTAAACATACTAGTAATGATATGAGCATTTCCCCAATCATTATCAATCCTTAATGTAATACATACTCTGTCCCATATCTTCCTAGAAAACTCACATTCTAGAAACAAATGTGTAATACTCTCTGCTTCAGCTTTGCATAGTATGCAAACATTAGGACCAATCCAGCCCTTCATGATAAGAATATCCCAATTTTTCAGTCTATTCATAAATATAAATACAAACCACATAAAAAATTTCATCTTTAAAGGAATCTTCCATTGCCACAGGAGCTTATACCGCCAATGCTGAGGAAATATACACTTGTGTTGAACAATAGATCTGTAAGTCGCCTTTGCTGTCACCTTTCCTGCCCTTTCATCCCCAAGCCATAATAATTTATCCTTATCTCTTGTAGCTCTACAACCAACCTCATTTAAAGACCTAATATATTTATCCCACTCAAATGCAATATTTCCATCCATTCCCAAATATTTTGCTTGATACCAATAACCAAAATAATTATTTTTAATGATACTGTCCAATGTATAGCAGCCAAATCTTCTGATATGCGATAATACCTATGAAGGCATTCTGTAAGAATCCTCCAACCCCAATATAGGATCCACACCAATGGATATATCTTTACCATCACCTATTCTCCAACTTAGGTCCAATGCTAACCACTTATAAACTTTTAAAAGACCATTCCAAATGGGCGAAACCCCTCTGGTCTTTTTATCAGCAAATCTGAACCAGTGACTAATTTTCATTTTAATGTATTTCAAATGTAACACTTCATACCAGAGTGTCTTACTAAACAACCCTCTCCAGAATGATTTGAGTCTCAGAGCCTCACTAAAGGAAGTAAGATCTTTTATACCACAACCTCCAGAACTTTCTGGGATGGATAATTTATCCCATCCAATCATCACCAAAGAAGCCTTCGTCAATCCACCAGACCAAAGAAAATTGAAGATCAATTTCTGCAATGCTTTAATGATGGCCCTAGGAACCAAATGTAAAGAAAACCAATAAACTGGGATTCCAGTAAGTACTGCCTTTACCGAAATAAGTTTCCCACCAATGGATACAAATATATATGACCAATGGGAAATACAGGCTTCCACTCTTCTAATTAACCACTGCCAATCTTTAATCAAATAACCATTCGGATTTAAAAAGTAACCAAGGTACCTAAATCCCTCCACCAGTTTACAAGCTTTATATGGAAGCACATTTTGAATGTTCAATAACTCCGAATCATCCAATAGATTGTAGCAGAAGCAGGTTTTTGAAAAACTCATCTTCATACCCGATGCACTATAGAATAACTTGATAATATTCTGATATATCTTCCATTCTTCAATAGAATTCGAACCAGCCAGAAGAACATCATCCACAAATTGTATATGTGACAAGGATAGATTTTTATCCACTTTCAGACCCTTAATAAAACCATCTTTCTTAGCTTGAGAGATTAAATGGCTCAGACCATCAATAACCAAAAGAAACAATAAAGGGGATAATGAACACCCTTGACATATACCTATGGAGCAACTAAAAACCTCTATTGGATCCCCATTCACCAATACTGCTATATTCATAGAATTCACACAAGCCATAATCCAATTGATTGCCAACAACGGAATACCAATTTGTATAAGGATTATCCGCAGAAAATCCCAGTTTACTCGATCATACGCTTTCTCCAGATCCATCTTAAGAATAATGGATTTCCTTTTTTTTACCTTTATAGTATGTAAAAGCTCCTGAGTAATACCAACAACATCCAGTATCTGCCTGTCCTCCAAAAAACCGAACTGCTCCTTTGTTATAAACCTGGATAATATAGGCTTCAACCACATTGCAACGATTTTTAAAATAATTTTATAGGCAAGATTACATAATGCAATGGCCCTATAATCCCCAAAATGCTTAGGATCATTAATTTTAGGGATTAAATTCAAGAAGGTATCATTTAGGGCACCATATATATATCCAAATTTCCTTGAAAATTTCACCATACTCAGAATTTTTGCTCCCATAAAATCAAAAAAATGAAGAAACAACTCCACAATCCATGCATCGGGCCCTGGACTCTTCTCTTTGGAAAAAAGTTTTAAAATCTCCTCCACCTCTTCCATAGAGACCTCCTTCACCAATTCCATGGAATTTTCATAATCACAGTACTTAGGAAAAAGTCTTTCCACCTTAAGTTGATCAAAAAGATCACAATCTTTCTGAGCAGTATATATATTGCAGAAATGATTTTTAGCAGCCTCCTGTATTACTTGTTTCCCAGAGATCATAGAACCTGTTCCATCATCAATGCTCCAAATAGAATTAAGATTTCTTCTATGTGAGGCATATGCATGCAAAAATTTGGAATTCTTATCCCCATGCTCTATCCAGAGAGCACGGATTTTGAGTCGCCACTCCTATTCCTCCCTCTCCAAAGTTTCATCCTTTTTCACCTCCAGACTTTTTAGAACTTAAAAATCAGCATCGTTAAGGGGCACCTCAAAATTCCGATTGAGAATTATATGGATCTCATCTTCAATGTTGTTAATTTCTAACATATCCTTTTTCTTTTGTTGATGAATCCAATCAAAAATTTTAACTTTCAACCTTCTTAACTTATAGCAAAAAGAATCCATAGAATTCAATGCTTGATCCACATCCAAATTTAATAAAAAATATCGAACCATCTAGCAAAAGTCCTCATTAGTCAACCATGAACAGTTAAACTTAAATGGATAATGGCCTTTCTAGACTAAATCATAAAATTGAAAATGTACAGGCCAATGATCAGAGATTTTCTGCTTCCCAACCCATGACTTATAATTCCCTCTAGCTTCAAGAAGAGTAGAATTAATCAAAAACTTATCCAAACGCTTGTGAATACCTTCCTCTCCCTTTCGACCATTTGTCCAAGTGGGCACCAAAACAGCCGGACATACATCAACAAGATTAAAAGTCTCTAATAAATCAGAAAAATAGTGCCCCATATCATCCATACAGGCATGGCTACCCCAAATTTCTGTAGCGCATCTAGTGAAATTCAAATCAACTACAATCAAGAGATTGCTGATTTTTAATAAGCTAGAATCCGAGAGTGAATTCCAAAATGTATACCTCTCCTGATAAGGCCCATAACAATTTAATACAGTAATCTTTAAATTGTTAATTTTACAACATCCGTCAAGTAAAATGCCCCATCTAGTTTTATAAACACAAAAGGAAAATATGCGGGTGTCCCAAGCAGACAATAACCCCCAAGATAAACCAGACGAGCTGATAGCAAACATTTCCCAGTTAGGCACCAAGCCCGAAATCTTCAAAACTGCAACCGAAGCATCACACATAGTCTATTGTAGCATCAAAACATTCGACCCAGTAGAAATTAATATATGTGATAAGGCCCTGAGCCGAGCAACCTTACCCACCTCCTGAATATTTAAAGAGAAAAAGGACATTAAGAACCTGAACCCCGGGGATATCCTGCTCTAAGATCCCCATCACTGTTATGTGGCAAGTCCCCGGAAACCCTATCCGAAATTCTGGAAGATAATGACTTATAATTCCCCTCCAAAGTATGATCGGCTACACCCTTATTTTTTCCTTTCTTCCATCTAATGGTCACATTCTGGAATCTTAGAGAATTTGATGCCAATACTTCTGGATTATTAGAAGGATTTTTTGAATACACAGGTAAGGGTAATAAGAAAGACTTTCCCTCCATCCCCTCATAACTAGAATCTTTTAAAAGATTATTTTCTGACTGAAGAAAAATACCCCCCCAATCTGACACCTCCAAAGTTTTCTCATCCCCAGAAATAGGCAAATCCCCAAAAATTAAAGTCCCTTCCTGACCTAAAGTTTGACAAGGAATGATAGATTCCGAGTGTTCAAGGGCTGAACCCAAACCAAATAAATCTCTTTTAATAGATTTCTTACCCCCAAATTCAGAAGCTTTAACAATAACAATAGGATTAGGGTATTCCTGAAACAGGGGGTTCAGGAATACCCAGATTAAGTTTAACCTCCCCAATCATAATTCGATGATCCAGATTTTTTTCCATGGCTTCGATATAAATTAACTCCTCATTAGTTAAATCATTCCTAGGATAATTAGGGCTACTGTTTAACTTACCCGAATCAATCGACACTGCTTCTGAAATCAATTTGGGGCTTTCCTGAGCTACGGCCAAACTCTGAACCTTCTTCTAAGCCCAAATCCTTGAACAATTCTCCCACACATGACCAGCTTGATGACAGTCAAAACAACGGAAGGGGACTTTAAAATAGTCCAGCCTTTGCATCTAGACCCTATGACCCCATGTAATCTCCAGTTTAGCCGGTAACCCCTTGTGCATTTCAAACTCTACCATGACCTTGGAAAACCACCTATCACACCCATAAAGGGAATTATTATCAACCCTAATAAACTTACCAACAGAGTTAACAATCCCAATCAGGACATTTTCTGTCCAAAGCTCAATAGGCAAGCCTAGTAATAAATACATTCTTTCCATAAACTTCAACTCTCTCTCTATATATTATTCTCTTAATATTACATCAACTAAAATACATTAACTAAAAATAGGCTTTGCATTATTTCTTTCTATTTCTCCCCCTTTTGTCCTTGTTTTTTCACCATTTTACTCTCTCCATAGGAAGAGAATTTAATTATGACATAATTTCATCCTTTTATATAAAGTCCGATCTTTTATTATCAATATGAATAAATTCCTCTCTTTTGTTTTGATAAAAAAATTCTCAAACTATATATATATATATATATATATATATATATATTACTTCTATATTTGTGGATTTTCTTAGAAACTCTAATTTCTATTTCAGGAATTGTATATATATTTCACATACATACATTGTATTTAGGAAAGGTTGGTTTTCATATCAACATTTATGTTTTGTTTAACCCTAATATTCATGTTTGTCTTTTCTTTTGTTGTAGGTAAAATACTTCTTGACATAGGTTTTGAAGGAAATGGGAGGTTTATTCAGAAAAAGGGGCTAAGCTTCTCAGTTCCTCTACCTTAGAGAAAGTCTTGAGCAGTCCTCATTTGTTCTTTATTCATCTTAATGAGTTGTAGAATAGAACTTAGTCCCACTTCCTATACTGTATAATTTGCCTCTTGTCTACTGTATACTGTATAGATAGTAGACTAGAGGCAAATTCAAGCCCAGATTGTGAGAGAAGGATACCTTGCACAATTATTTATTTGGATATGGAAGTTAAGACCCCTACACGGTGAAGTTATCTATTGATAAAACTGATTCTAGTAACAAATTCTTGTAGGAATTAGAATCAATTCATGATCACAAATGGATCAACCCCAAGTCATGGTTGAGAAACACAGTAACTGTAGATATTTTCCTTGAAGTGGAATCGAACCAGAAACCATGGTCATAGGGAGGATGCATGTAGATTGAATGTGTGTGAGTACATTTTTATTGCTCTTGAAATGAATTCAAATCTCAAAAATTATTTGGTTATTGTTATAAAGAAAAACGCAAGGCATGGAGCCAAATAGATAAGTAGATTTATGTCTACTTGTGCTGTGAGATCGGATTTGGGATATACTAGTAAAGACACTAAAGGTCACCCGTATTCCATTTCTAAAGGCCACAACAAATTAAAGTTATAAAGGAGCCAAAGCTCTATTCTATCACAGACTAAGGCATATTTATGCAATCTATAAAATGAAATTATGATTGTACATTGAAGAATGAGTTGACTGAGTTGTGCAAAGCAAGCATGGTTTTGGTATCAATGCATTTCAAGGGCACACATTTAGGATTTGTATGAAAGAAGAGATTGGCGCCAAAATATAAGAAATTGTTAATAACAGACACATAGAGGATAATACTTGAGGAGTTGTGTGAGATGATGTTGGCAGATCAAAACGAGTTCATTGGTAAATGCTATGAGAAATCAATAAAGTATTTTTACAGACTAGTATAAGAAAGTCTTGTTTTCTTTGCATTAAAATATTATGAGAAAATAATATTGAAATTTTATAAAAAAATCTACTAAGCAATTAAAATTTTACCAGAAAAATACCTCCACAATAGAACTTGAACTTGAAAAAAACTAAACTTTAAGTTGCTCCCTCGTATCCACTACCTAAGTGGGATTACACAACCCTACAAACTAGAAACCTTATTGACATTCTAAATCCAAGAAACCTTTCGATTTCTATTCCCGTGACTTAAAGAACAGTGATGCATAGCATGAATGAGAACCCCCATAGTATTTCTTACGTGTAAAACTCTTCCAACACTTCTTCCCTTATCCCCGTCCATTCCCATTCCTATATTCTCTTCCCTATTTGTCCCCCATCTTCACCTCCAACTTTTTTTTTAAGTTTTGAGTAAAATATATATTAAAAGAATCATAGAATGAAAATTCAAATATTTTGGAAGGCCCTCCTTTGGATCTTCACTGACTTGTCTTTGGGAAAGTATTTTTTGCTTTGGATCTTCACTTAATTGTCTTTGGGAAAGTAGTTTTGCATGGATTATATCTTTTAGAAACTATTTTTCTAGTGGTGTGTTTTTTTTATTAATAGATTGAAAGTTTCTTTCATTCTGATTCAAGGTGTACTACCAAACTCTCCACATGTCTATAAGGACTAGAGGCCTCCCGCTAGAGAGGGTGGAGTCACTTCAAAAGAGGTACACGCTAGATACTAGAATCCCACCCCTCAAGAGCTTAATGAGGATAATCCATCAATTCCAAATAACTCCATAGAATAGGAAAGAGAGGAATGAATTAGTGGTTCTAATAAACCATCAAATGGAAGGACTTGAAGTGACTATGAAGGTCATACTGAGATACCCACTAGGGGTCCATCCCCCCTAGTCTTTGAAAACCTTGGTCCAAGTTAGACCAAGGATTTGAACAACCCTACAACTTTAGTATATTTTAATGAACTTACCAATAGTTACCAAATTCCTTCATTATTCCAAATGTGTAGATTTGACAATTGAATCCATGTTGCGTAGTCACCTCCTTTGTGTTAGGCTGTAAATATGGGTGGTGTTGTTGGCAGTACAGGGGTTGGTGGAACCTCTACTCTTGTTTCTAACACTCCCATGGGAAGGGTAAACCCTAAAGTGTCTAGTGTTCTAGCTCACAATATTTTTCCACCTATGTTAAGAGTAGTTATTGGGGGGCATGTTGCCTCACCTGTGGCTCCTCGAAGTGGTGTAGGAATTTTGGCGTCCATGCCTCAAGGTAGTATCCCATTTATTATCAGATGTCGTTAGCTGGAATGCAACACATGGCGTCCAATAATACTTTTTGGTTAGGTTATAATACTCCTACAGGAATCACATCTATCCCCTTTAATGTATTTCCATTTGGATGTTGACATATTCCCTTGTCGATCCCCTCAATAAGGACTACAACTTACCCAAGTTCTAACATTCCCCAAGGGATCATGCCTTTCCCTCATATGGGTGAAATGATGAGTGGATCTTTCTCACCATATGTTCAAGTCCCACTGAATCATACCCATCTATCTAGTCTATAAATCAATTCATCGTTTGTGACTGGTAATGCATATATGCCAAGTAACTCTTTTATATATCAATCCTTGAGAAATTCTCCTAGAAGTTTGAATTCTCTAACTCAAACAAAGCTATCGTTTTGGAAACACTTAATCTCTTAGATCTAACCAAGATGAATAACGATCTGGTTATTCATAATTAGAGTTGGCCTCCTATTCCAAAAAAGTTACCCTTTGATATTCCTAAATACAAGGGAAAATTTGGAGAATACCCAACCACACACATAATGGCGTTCCATCTATGGTGGTCATCAAACTCACTAATGGATGATAGTATTAGGTTGAGACTTTTTCAAATAAATTTGACTAGATTCAAGGCAAAGTGGTACATAGCAATTCCTCCAAATTTATTTCAGAACTTTGATGGATTAGCTATGTCATCTTTTTAAACCACTTCTAGTTATATGTCCACTACGACATAGGAACTGAGTTATTAACATCATTTTGATAGAATAAGTGCATGCATATATCTGATCACATTCATGAGTGGTGCATGCACTTTCGTTTGATTAAAGCCCATATTCCTGATGAGTTTTTAGTGGATTAGTTCATCAAGTCTTTGCAACCATATATTGCAAAAGATGTTGTGTTATCATGGGTCATGAACAAAGAGAAAACCGTTATCAAGGCTTACCAATTAGACTTGTTATATTCTCAATCATGGATGTTGTATGGGATAATACCTAGGGATCCTAGAGAAGATGCTGAACTACCCCAAGCCAATCTAGGGCCAAAGGCCGATGGTGTTATTAGATTTGTATAGAATGTTGTAGCTGTGCATGTGACAACTAAAATGGGACAAATGTATTTAAATGCCAATGCACATGCAGCTGCAAAAAACACCATCAATGCTACCAATCCCACCCAATAATCTAATGTCCTATCAATATTGGCATCCAATCAAAAGAGGAACCAACATCCCAGAGGTAAAAATAAATGGAAAAACAAAAGGAACGGGAATGGGGGAAACAATGCCAATAATAATAATGTTGGAGAGGGAAAAATAGAAGAAAATAAGGTTAATTTTTCTTGTAATATTTGCAATGAAGACCATATGACTCACCAATTCCCCAAGTTGGAGGCCTACCAATGTTTATCGATGCAGTAGGAAGCTTCTAAGAAACATTTTTTCCTTACTAATCCATTTCCTCCACAACACTAGCAAATGGTTGTTGGAGCCCCACACAACCTTAAAGCCCCGCAAGAGGGAAATCATGGAGCCTCCTCACAAAGGGGAAACAAATCAAATGTGAACATATATATGTGTGAGAGAGATGTCAATGTATAGGATAGAGCCCATTATTACAATGAACCCACGTCTGGATCCAAGGGAAAGGAATTCCCCACCTCCAAGATGCCAAACCCTCTACACATCAAGAAGTTAACAAATGACACAATACCTCGCATACCGAAAGGTGTGCTAAAATAGTTCACGTATAATCCTTATCCACGAGACGTATAAAACTATAACCCCATCAAATATCTAACTCAAGAACCTATCATGATGTCCATGTTGGAGGTGCTTGAAATATTCCCTGTGTAGAAAAAGCCATTATTTTTGGCAATTGGAGCTCTAGACCACTTAGATTCTCAGTTAATAACATTTGACTTAGACAACTGGAAACCCCATCTTCCCCATTCTTCCACTTTGCAGTTACACGTATTTATGAGAGGCTTGAATATAGTTAGGACTGTGGTGGATGAAGAGGCCTCTACCTGTGTTATGTCCTTGTCATGTTGACAAGCTATAGGCTTACCTAAGGTAGTACCTTTGTTGACTATGTTGAAAGGATTTGATGGCCATTTATTTAGTCCTAATAAAATTATCCATGTTCTTCCAATAGAGCTAGGGATAAATATTGTAGTTATAGAGGTGGAAGTGGTTGACGTTCCTCTTGATTATAAACTCCTCTTAGGCCATAATTGAACTTATGCCATGATGGGAATATGTGTCTTCAATATTCAATGTCTTTCACTTTCCTCATGAAGGGAATATTGTCACTATAGACCTATTGTCCTACTACATAGCATAATATGTCTCCACAACAGGACCCAATGTCCTATTGGTAGGCCATTCCATGAGAGCCTATGAGAATGTTGGAGTAGGGATGTACCCTACCCTCATGGGAAATTTAAATATCCCCCCACCCAAACCCCAAGACAACATTGCCTCGACATATGTGATCTCATCAATCACTACTAACTCCATGATAAGGGTGTGCCACTTTAGAACGTCTCATTTTGAAGATCCATGAGTAGTGTTGGAATCGTCTGTTACCTCACATGAGACCAGGTATAACGGGGCCTCAACAACTTTATCTACATCTTAAATAATGGATCAGGTTGTTCAATCAACCACAACAGAAAATTATCGTGCTTCTCCATCTATTAAGGAATGCAATCAATATACCATTCCCATTTGCGCCATCAATTCCTCACCTACCGGAGATCTCCTAAATATGGTCCTACCCTTGGATGAAGCGATTTTAGAGGACATGTATATGATGGAGAGACAAGGGAAGGACATCCATCAATGACCATTTTCTTCTTGCAATGAATGGATTAAGGATAGATGAGAAATGGTTCATCATACCAGGGAACATGGAATGGTATGGAATTCCCCTCGCAACAAAGGATGTGTATGTAGAAGAAAACATGGATAATATATATAGAACCATTCCAACTGATATTTCTAGGAATATTGATGTCATCGAGAACATATTCACTAGTATTGTTTCAAATGATTATATAAATCCACAAATGTTGACAGTGTATTGTTGTTGTAGGAAACAAAGGAAATGCAATTACACACCCGGAGGAGTTCCACAACAGTTTTTTTTTCATCGATGTGTTAAACATCCAATCCTATAAACCAATATCCAATAGAAGCATCTTCATTTGCATAACTATGTAGTATATCTCTAATTCACCAACATGAACTAGTTATAATAGTACTTGAGCAGCTTTACCTAAAAACACTAATTCATTTTACTATATCAATTTATGAAGAAACATTCAATGGATTATAGATTTTGGGATACATATCATGCCAAATCCTTTGACATGGCATAAATTTTACCAGTTGCATGTTTGAATTATTTAATCCCCACTTCACCAAGTTTCAAGTATTCTAGTTGATGGTACCCTACCCCCTGTTATAAGATATACCAAAACATAGGTCATAAGAGAAAGATAAAATTTTTATCCCAATTATGGAGTAACTTCAGTACAATGACAATATTGAAGAAGCTTAAATTTAGGATTTCAAATTTTAGTAACCAAATGGATGTTGCATAATTCCACATAGTTCTTTATCATATCAATTCCAAGTATGGAATAGTATAAATATGTCTATTTGCTACTTATTCAGAGTACATGACCAGACTTCATAAATCATGTGAACACTCTTGTCTTGTATCAATGTCTTGCAAGAGATTTTGCAAGGGTCCTTGGATTCTCACAAGAGTCCTCAATTATATAAAAAAGTAAATATTTCAAGAAAAGAGGTCATGAAAGACCCCATCAAGGTGGTGGGGGAAAACACTCCACCTTCACATATAGATTAAAAAAAAAAGATCCAACCCTCACTTAGATTTATATGGACATCATCATCAACTTCTATATAAAAATATGCATCCCATTTTGAACAAACCATAGCAAAGTATATTTTTGTCATAGAAAAATGTTCAAGATACCCTTCAACATGCTCTTATTAAAAGAAAATGAATAAATTAGAAAGTTGTGATATCCTATTAGTCCCATAAAAGAAATAAGTATAGAAAAAGTGTCAAATATAAGGAAAATGGATTATGTACCAATCTCATGAAGTCTCAGTGTTGTATGTCTTCAACTTCAATTGCTCTACCTAGAATTCCATCTATTTTAGCAGTGTTTTCCCATATAAATGCATTAGTTAAAATTGTTTGTAAAATGTTTGAAATAACTAAAAATATGCTCATAAAAAGTTTGAAATCACTAAAATCTCTATTCATATAAGAAGTAATTATATAAATACTCCACTTACCTACAACCTAGGAACATGGGTTGACTTAATTATGGTCTTGTTCATACAAATGTAAAATTTGATTCCAAAGGATATTTAATATTTAGAACAAAATTTTGTGGTCTTTTTCTAAATAAACAAACTGAAAAGAAATGTATTTTAAAAGGATTTGATGAACTTTTACTGCAAATGAAAAGATCATTATGGAACTAATATTGGTGAAAAGCATATAAGAAAAATAAAGGATAGGAAGAGTTGCATTCTAAAAGGGCATGTATTCTGCATAGGTGATTACATTTACTCTTATTGGTTAAGGGGGTTCACCTGTTAACTCTTATCCTATCCTTTCTAACAAAGGTAAAATATAAAAGGGCCTAACATAT
Organism: Larix kaempferi; assembly: GCA_027924585.1. Classification (NCBI taxonomy): domain Eukaryota; kingdom Viridiplantae; phylum Streptophyta; class Pinopsida; order Pinales; family Pinaceae; genus Larix; species Larix kaempferi. Next base: position 3,104,150 of record BSBM01000100.1, read on the forward strand.
CCGATCCTTCTTAACATGTATCATGGAAAATATATAAGAAACTACATTTACTCTTATTAGTTGAGGGGATTCACTTGCTAACTTATATTTTCCATTTCTTAAAACTACAAAAGAAGATTCTATGACTCTTTATTTGTTTCTATCCAGTGGTAATTCATTACAAAGTCCTTCCACCCAATATTTGTTTTTTTGTGTTGTGGTCAATTCCTCATTTTTTTAATCAAAACCTCATAAGTAGAAGGCCGGTCATTATTTTTATCTAGTATTCTACCTGAATTATTCATAATTGACATGATTGACAAATAGAAAGTTGATGATTATTTCTCTTCTACTTCAATCATTCAAAATTGGCATGCTTTACAAGTAGAAGGCCAATCAATATTTTATCTGGCCATCCCAATTACATTCTAAGAAATAATATCATGTGTGGAGAAATCTTAGCACTCCAAAAGGGACATAGTTTACTCTTAGAGAACTTGTGCCACAGGTAAAAAATTGTTGTGAGGGATATAACTAATTCAAGTAATTGATAACAATACATGTGCATATCATGACATGGAACACAAAAGGTTAAATGTACATGTGAAAAAGAACACAACTTGAAAATGTAAGCCAAACTCCAAATGCAATGCATGGACACTAATTTGTTACCCTTCTTTTGTTTCTTCAGAGGCATCTATTTGTTTGGTTGTGTCCTAATATAAGAAATACCCAATCCTCCACTCTAAAGTGTCTTTGATTGTAATGTTGATCTCCTTGTTTAACTCTATTTTGTGGTTTAGCTAAATTGTCCGCAATAAACTTGGATAAATTATTGTTGGTGTTAATGGATCATGTGATTCTCCGTCACTAGAAGCTTAGGTTTTAGGTTTAAAGATGATGCGATGGATGGAGGATGATACTAATAAAAGTGTCATAAATGAGTACATTTTGGATCAAACTCTATAGAATGAATTGTTGTACTACAATTCTTGCAAAGATAACCAATTTCCTTATTGTGTTTGTCTATAGAATACAATGAAACAAAGATAACCTTCAATACATCTATTTAGATTTATTATTTGCGCTCCATATTGATGGTTGTAAGAGGATCTATGAGCTAATTGAGTACCCAAGAAATTAAAAAAAAAAACTGGGAAAGAAATTACTAGTGCAAATTTTAGCAATACATCTATTTAGATTTATTATTTTCCCTTCTTATTGATGGTGTTAAGAGGATCTATGAGCTATTTAAGTACCCAAAAATTAAAAAAAAAACTTTCGCAGGAAAAGAAGTAGAGTCTAAGAGCCATAGGGGAATGAAGAGGTGCACCATAAAACTGGAAAGAGGGAGAAAAGAAATTAGTGGAAGAAAAGAGAGAGAGCGATAGCGATTGAGAAGAGGAGAAGGAGGAGAAAAATAAAGGAGAACAAGAAAGAGGAACTTGAGCAACATACACAGGTAAAACATATTGTGTTCTCATAAATTGTTGGGGAAGTTTGTATCCTTGGTTGAGTTTGTGGCTGAGGCTGAGGCTAAGACTCAGATCAATAAGATTCATAATTAGAAAATTTAAAGGGACTTTCAGTGCATTGCATTTATATGAAGTAGTCCATAAGGTTTTATGTTTTAGTCCATAAGGTTTTATGTTTTAGGATACATCCAAAGAAATGCTATAATTTGAATGCACCAGAGAAGGGAGGAAAAAAATAGTAGGATTGAGTACCCTAGAGCCCATAAAAAGGCATTTTATTTCTGTCAATTGTGCATTGTGATTGCAAAGAGAGTGAACAACTATCCTAATTGAGATATAGATCAAGGAGCTTGTGAACACAGTGAAAAATCATAATTTTTCTCCAATTGCACATCCTAAACGATACTTGGTTGGATTAGTAGAAAGGGCTTGCGTGTACAATGCCATTGCAAATTATAATATGCCATCTTATTTGATTATATTGATGAAGTAGTTTGATGTTTTTCCATTGGATCTGTGGTGTTTTTTTAGAATCTCTATTTGTGGGTCTCAGATGCTATCTACAATTTGTATATAAATGTACAATATTATACATGGTCCATTTTTCATTTACTACCAAGTCTTGCTATTTTCTCTTTGCCTAGAGGAAATTGTCCTCAATTTCCATTGTAGGTGAGGGACCTACTACTCAAAGTTCGAGTAGGACAACCACTTTTCTTGGATGCATTAGGTGCCATTTTGTACAACCAAGTAAGTGGTGATAAGTTTCTGTCTTGTGGTTCTAGTACGAACATAAGCATGTTGTTTTAAATCAATGGATGCTGAAAATATGAAATGGTAGATAAGAGATATCTAATTGGAACTTCTTCCTTCATGATTTAAGGCTCATACAAATTGAGTTGTTTGATGTTGAAAACATCATTACTCTTGAGACATTGTGGGAGATCTATTTGAAACATATTGGAAAATTATTTCCAAGTGATGATATATGGCCCATTATGGATTGCTTAGAGCTTATGATGTTGTTTTCTTAGAGCACACAACCTCACCAGGTGGAGCACTAATCCAATGGAACTGGATTCCCCTCCACAAGGTAAACAAGGGTGTACAGACTCATTCATGCAAACCTTGATTCTCATCCTTCCAAGTTACAAATCGACCTTCTAAAGAATATACAAATATTGGGAAGCTTGTAAACCTTTCCTTAGGTGGGAAAGCCACGAACTTAGTAAATGATATCTATTAATATGCAGACTTTGTTGTAGCATGGGGCATTTAATCATAAATAACTAGTGGTGGGTAAAATACCTTGTATAATGACAAAATATATGACAAAAAGTACATACCATTGTTGATCTATCCATAACTAATCATAGGAAATAATTAGGTTGGCGTAGCTCCCCATTTGCTTCTCTTTGCAGATGCAATGGGTACAAAGGTTATACCTCCATCATAAAGTTTCTAACTAAGGCTGATATATTGCTAGATCTAAAAAGTGTGGTATTTTATAATTGATGCGGAAACAATAAAATTACAAACTAACAAGTGCCCCTTTGAGAATGTTTTGCTAGAAAACCAGTTACAATTAGTGAGTCACGAATTCAAATAACTCTTTGTAGAATGCACATACAAATAACTTTAAACTGGAACATAAAAATATAGAAATTTATTGGCCAATGGAATGTAATCACTAGTATGAATTGTCCTAATATCCATATAGAATTTTCAATGAAATATTCCAAAGACAATGGTTACAGAAAAAGATGGACAACTACAATATCATGCCATACATGTAGAGCAAGGGATGTCAGTTTCAAAATTTGTACAACATCACGTTTATCATTAAGTTTTGTAAGTTGTATAGTGACCAAGCCAAACAGGTCTTTATGACCATTTGTGCCAAGCTTGACACCCCCCAAGGATGAAGCTATATATGGGACCTGCCATACACCATCATGTCAATATATATTATATATGTTCACATGAATATACTCATGTCCATAAGACAACATGTTACTTTAAATAGCATACCATTTTATCAAGTTGTATTGATGATTCTTATGCTTACAGCTTAAACAATATAAGTTTTTTATATCCTGCACCAAATACAGGTAACCATGGGAAATCAATATAATAACACGAATTGGAAAAGCTCAAAAACTAGCATCATGTTTACAAGAAGTGGTGTCATCTTGAACTTACCCTTACTTGCAATTTTGTTAAATCTAGAGATTTATAGTTGGAATCCTCTCCAGATTCTCTATTCGGATGTAAAGACCTCATGCAGGGTCCCTCACAACTACATCATATGACAAATATTATTAGTACCATGAAAAATAATGATAAGAAATAGAACAAATATTCCAAAACTGTAAAGACTACATTATTTTGCTAACAAACTCTTGAATTAAAAAACATCACCAATTCATTGATTGCCTTAGCTTGTAGAAAAAATTATGTTAAATCTAACAGATGTGATAAATTTTGTTCATCCTAGTTCCATTATAAATAAGAAATGCAAAGATTACATTGTAGCATTGTAATACGAAAAGTATAGTAACATGTTCACTCAATAAATTTTCCATAAATGTACCATAACTAGAACTAAAACCTAGAAATGTACCGTAACTAGAACTAAAACCCTCCCAAATCCTAGAATTACACAATTTTACATTTGGCATAAATTGGGCAAGGACCCATGCCTCGTGTGAACTTCCTAATCTCTTGAATACAACTAGTGATTTAGACTATGAGCTCCATAAGCTCTCTTGTTATTGGTTTTCATCTTCTCTCTAGCATACTTACGGAAACTCCCTCTATTGCACCCATAAATCATCTCTAATAAAATTCTTAGATTGTAATGGTGTGCTACCCTAACATTGTTTTTCTCCTTGTTTATAACAGGAAATAAGGTTTGTTGGTTGGTTCAATTTCATCCTTGCGGACTCTTACGAACCTCAACATGGTAGACAAGAGAGTGTGGGAATTCCTTCCTCATTTCTCTATTGGTTTATGCCCACAAATAGGGTTTATGTCCTAGCTGCAACCCTAGAGTTTTTTTACCTACTATTGTGTTGATTCAATGGACATTGATAAAATTCTCTTATCAATCTTATCTTTTGTCATCCATAGCTGCATTCCCATGGTTTATTGTTAAACCACGGGGGCTTCACTAGAAGGCAATATAATATAACGTTCATTCATATTGCAGTATTAAATATTCATGAAAACCTAAAAATTATATTGCTTATATATTAAGGGGCAAAGGGGTTTTTTATTTAATGTAACAATACAAAAATACTTTGGGGTCTTTTTTATATGGGCGAGCTGACAAATATCCGCCAAATGGAGATGGCGGGATCACGGTCAGATGAGAAATCAGGTGAGGCAAGGCTCGGTTTTGCTAGTACGGAGGGAAATTGCATCTTGAGGCATACTTTAGGATAGGGGTTTCATGGTGAAGTGGTTTCCTTTCGATCATAGTCGAGAGACAGTGGTCATTGATAGCCAATTGTTACCAATAGCACTCAGCTAGTTGTTACCAATAGCCTTGGGAGGCTCTAAGCCTCCAGGGCCTGTTATAGGCCCTCGATAGGCCTTGGGGGCTTGAATACCCAACCACTCATGCCTATTACAGGCCTTGGGAGGTTTAGTCAGCCTCCTAGAGATTTTTACAGGTCTTGGGGGCTTGGATACCTAGCCCACAACAGGCTTAGTCAGTGATTGGGGAACCGCAACATGCAATCTAAATGTTGTACTATGTGCATTGGCTCTAGTGACATACAAGAAGTGATCTCCTATCTCTTCATTAGACCATTAGATGTTGCAAATCATAATGATATGTGGTTAAGTAATTGCATTGTGGGTGAAGTAATGTGCATCCACAATATATATTGAAAGAAGCAAGGTGCATTGTAGAATGCATGTGGGGTCATAAGAGGGGTATCATATCAATATACTAGGTAGAAATATAAAAGGGTATAAAAAATGTTAATGAAAAAATTGATACATACAATATCTAGTGAAAATAGGGGTTTTTTTAAATTGGGAAAGCATATTGGGAGGGGGTTAAAAAAATGATTTTGGAAGGTATTTTCCAATATTTAGTGAAATTAGGGGTATTGTTTCATATGCCATGAACGAACGTGTTATGATAGCGGTTTATTGAGTGAAGCCCCCGTGTGTTAAACATTGAATTGATTAGTGATATTCTTGTTCAAGTATGCCTATAAATAGGATTGTGGAACTTGATTTCAATGAATTTTATCTTACATATCGCTATGTAAGAATTGATTGCTTATTTGTTTGTTGTTGATGCTTAATTTCAATTGATTTTACCCTTTCCCAAACTATCATAAGTATTCCATGTCTCGATTTCCTTACCTATTTGATTTTGAACCTCATCTTTCCTTAAGCCATTTGTGATTTCATTACATCATTTGTATCTCTAAGATGCATTTGCCTTGGGTCTTTGTACTTGTATCTATGCAATCAAGGAAGGAACTAGGGTTTTTTTGGGGGGAATAAGAGGATAATTTAAGTGTTAATGTTTGAGTCCTTTTGTGAGATGGACATAGATCCTAGGGCATGTCACAAAGAAACCCTAGAGGATACTTGGAGATCTTTGCTTAGAGAGCTTGTGTGAGGCATGCTTAGTGAAATTACAAAATTGGACTTGATGGTGTTGGTGCTAGCTTGTTGTAGAGCCTTTGGTGTGGCTAGAGAGCATGGTGGGTAGTCAGAGATGCAGACCACCAAGGAAGGTTGCAGGTTGACAAGAGCTCTAACACTATCATGAATATACAGGGACATTCTGACAATTGTGGAGCAAGAGATAAGATGTGTAGAGATTTGTAGGATCCACTATGTCTTGCAACTGAAAATGGATCTTGAACATAAATAGGTTTGTGGAACTTGATTTCAACGACTTCTATGAGACAATATCACTATGTAAGAATTTCTTGCTTATGTTTATATAATAGTTGGTGCTTACTTTCATTTGATTTTACTTTTTCTCAAAATGTCATAAGTAAGTGAGAAATGAATAATTCATTACCTTGTCAAAGGCTTGGAAAATAGGATAAGATGCTTTAGTTTCATAACAAGCCCCAATAAATTCTCAAAATTTGGATGACACGCGAGTGGGTTGTAGAAAGGCAACACTATAGCCATTCATTGAGCTCCTCTTTGTTTCGAGAATAATTTAATATTATCTACTGAATAGGGCCAACCACGTCAAGGTGGAATCTCTTATGGCCCCTCCCCCCCCCTCACATCACTCTCAATTCCCCATACCCAATGCATGTACTTGAAAGAAAAAAATTACGTGCAAACATGTAGATTTGATCATTAAAAAAATTACCATTCATTCAATAAAAGATAATATTCATCAAACCATTCATTCATTCATTCAATACATTCATTCAATAAAAGCTAACATTCATTAAACCATTCATTCATTCAGTAGGCAAAAAATCATGCATGACATTATATTATCAAAAATAATTACACAATATTTCTTCAGTCACTTCTTTCTAATGTTTTTCTCTTTACAAAATCAACAAGAAGCTCATTTTCTGGAACTTGCTGTTCAATTCTTGGTACTTCACCAACTTGTCATGATGTCTTCCTAGTAGAGTACTCATGACGTGGATTTTGCGGCAAGGGGTTCGGATTTGCTGCAATAATGTGACAATGTTACATCGATATATTCTTTTATTATAATGACAAGTATTTCATTTAAAAAAAACATTACAAAAGCTTTTTTTTACTTGTTGTGGCCACATCATGTTATTCATATTCCTGTCTAGGCTCAACCTATACAATGTGACCCTCTACATGCTCTGTAGTTGAAACATGGAGAAGTACAATTAATGTTCACCATCTGCAATGCTATATATATAATTGTAGCATATGAATAAATTATTTACCGGAATTCGAAGCATGATCTTCGATTGGTTGTTTTCCATCCTCGACATTAAGGGGATTATTGCTTTCCTGCTCAAAACAGAGTCAATATTTTATGTCAATTATTTATAATGAATAGATTGCACAAGTAATAAATCTTCATTAAACTATATATATTTTATATACCTGTGCACCAGATGGATCACCAGAAGACTTTGTTTGCCCAGAAAAGTTTTTTCGTCATTCAACAACAACTCGAAAGCCGTGTTGGAATCCAAGCTTCAATTCTTCCTCAGTGGGCACTTCTCTAAATCGGTAGGCCTGCATATTTGCATAATGTCATTAATTTACATTTTGCAGTGCAATAAAACGAAAATAATTTGCAATTTATTATTTGGATGCATTATTGGTTTTTCGATACTTACAATTCGTGCCACCAAATTCAAATAACCACCATGCCCAAGCTTGTGCTGACCAATTTTTTCTAGTCTTTCCTTTGTGGCCTTTGATGTGTTTGACAGCCTATGCAAGTGTTGAAATACGTTAGATTTTCCAAATTCGATATAAAAATTAATAATAATAAGGTTTAGAATTACATTGTGGAAAGTATTCCATACCTCCCTGTGCCTGGTGGTAGCTTTCCTTCTTTTCTCAAAGCCCTCTCCTTTCCATCTTCCACTAGGGATTTCCACTCTCTTGATGGAATCATCGGAGGGAGCTCATACCTAGGGTTCCTTTCTAGGTGAACCCTATATTGTTCCCGAACAATCTTCATATGTTGTCCATCCTTCTTTAGGACCGCGGCTTGATCGAAGGTCTCGTTGCCGAACATGCCAACCAACCGATTAGTGAGCTCATCTTTTAAATTTTTTGTTTGTCTATCCCACCTTGTGTGGATGATGGGCCCGAAGGTCTTCAAGGACAAATCATTTAGATGTTTATAAAAAACATCATTTCCTGCGAAACGATCATGCCATCATTAGTTGAAAAAAAAAAATTATCGATATATTACAATCAAATTATAAACACTAACTTGAACAATGTATAATTACCTGGGATCTTCTCTATATTTATTGGAATGAAATCATCGTCCACCAAAAATTTTGTATGTATTGTACCCGCACTAGTGACATGGGAAGATCCAGGAAATGCTGCTTCAACAATATCAATACTAGAAGGCTCTGCATCTACCCCTTCTTCTGCACGATCTGGTGTGCGTCTGTCACTAGCAGGTGCAATCAATGTTGTCCTAGGGGGTGTCGTGGAACGTGTTGTCAACTTTTCAGTCGACAACAATGGCACATGATTCGATGTACGTGGATTCATTTTCTCATGTGACGATAGATCTCCACGAGCATCACTGGGGCCAACACCTCCTTGACCAATAATGTGTGGTCGCAGAAGATCCTGTAAATACAAACAATATTTTATAAGTTCACTATCATATAAAAGTAAAAATTATAAATTTCTAAATGAACTTGTATTCTGATTCAAGATTCCGCAACTTACTTGCAAGGCATGAGATCTCTTTACCAAAACTTCAACCTTGGATTTAATCTCATTTGTCTACGGGACAATGAATAGCAAACAAAGGATATCCTCATTATTTTTTTTCAAGGTCTTCTCTATAATTTTAATTTGGTCTAGAGAATAACCAATGCCAGCATCCCGCATCAACTCATACACATCAAAAGTTATTGATTGTTGTGATGTTGGTTCATCCACCGAATCATTGGTCTGCAAGAAAAATATATAAAAAATTACTGACGTGAAAGAAATAGTATGAGTAAAAAAGTATATTAACAAAACATATCTATCATGATAGATTCCTAAAATTACAACTAGGTTTACCTAATTCCTCGATGATGGTGTCATCTGATCCACAGCTAGGGACTTTCCCCAATCATCCCCCTACAAAGAAGAAGTAGAAAACATTATCATAATGAAACTAGTATAACACGAAAAAGAAATAACAAAAAAAACATTATGCTACATATTATATTGGTACAATTTCAATGAATTATACCTGCTTCCTCGAGGATCGTCTACTCATCGAATCAATGGTTATAGGTGACCTGCCCTGATCTACTAATAGGGAGGTTCCGCTTACAGAACCCTACATCAAAAACATAAAAAAATTATCTAAGCGAAAACAAAATACTCACTGAAACAGTATAATAACAAAACATTTTGACGTATTTAAATTGTGCAATTAGAATCAAGTTTACATGTTTCCCTGAGGTTGTTGTCGTCTGATCAACAACCAGGTGGCTTCCCCAATCAACACTCTGCATCAAATATATATAACATTATATAAACCAAATGAATATACTCATGAAAAAACAAAACAAAAAAACGTTTTGTACATATTAAATTTGTACAATGGCATCGATGTATACCTGCTGCCTCGAGGCAGGTCTGGTATAATCTACTGCTATGGAGGTTCCCCTTACAGAACCCTACATCAAAAACATAGAAACAATTACCTAAACGAAACCAAAATAGTCACTGAAACAATATAATAACAAAACATTTTGACGTATTTAAATTGTACAATTACAATCAGGTTTACTTGTTTCCCCAAGGCTGTTGTCGTCTAATCAACAGCCAAGTGGCTTCCCCGATCAACACTATGCATCAAATATAGATAACATTATATAAACCATGCGAATATAATCATGAAAAAACTCAACAAAAAAACTGTTTGTACATATTAAATTTGTACAATGGCATCGATGTATACATGCTGCCTCGAGCCAGGTCTGGTATAATCTACTACTAGGGAGGTGCCCCTTACAGAACCCTGCATCAAAAACATAAAAAATATTACCTAAACGAAACCAAAATAGTCACTGAAACAATATAATAACAAAACATTTTGACGTATTTAAATTTTACAAATACAATCAGGTTTACCTATTGCCCCGACGCTGATGTCATCTAATCAAAAGTTGGGTGGCTTCCCCGATCAACACTCTGCATCAAATATAGATAACATTATATAAACCAAATGAATATACTCATGAAAAAACACAACAAATTGTTTTTTGAACATATTAAATTTGTACAATGGCATCGATGTATACCTGCTTCCTTGAGGAAGGTCTAGTATAATCTACTGCTAGGGAGGTGCCCCTTACAGAACACTGCATCAAAAACATAGAAAAAATTACCTAAACGAAACCAAAATACTCACTGAAAAAATATAATAACAAAACATTTTGACGTATTTAAATTGTACAATTATAATCAGGTTTACCTGTTGCCCCGAGGCTGTTGTCGTCTGATCAACAGCCGGGTGTCTTCCCCGATCAACAATCTGCATCAAATATAGATAACATTATATAAACCAAACGAATATACTAATGAAAAAACATAGCAAAAAAAACTCTTTTTTCATATTATATTTTTACTATTACAAATATGTGTACCTGCTTCCTCGAGGAAGTTGTATTCCTATGACCAGCTGCTGGGGAGATTCCCTGATCACTACCCTGTGAAGTAAATATAGAAAATTTAAACGAAATTATAACAATAAACTAATGAAAAATACTTAAGATGTTAAATTCATTAATAAAAGGTTGGGTAAATTGTTAGATGTACCACTCCCATAGTAACTGTGTCTGTATCTACTCGATTCAAATTGTAATTAATAAGAAACTCTTCCCCTGTAGCTATTGATTTAATGGCACATACAAAAACACGATTTCCTTCATGCCCCTCAAATTCACAGTTGGGTTGCTTAATTGTAGACCCTGGTTGTGTACTGTTTATAAACCCTGCAATATTCCCTATGGCCTTTGGCCTTCCGTCAATGTACAACGTTGCTCCTTTATTTTGATATTTGTCTTTCAGCTGTAAATAATTTGGTGACAACCCATATCTACGCATACTTCGTGTATATTGGACCAAGCACAACCAATCTTTGTAGTTGTAGTAGGGTCCAACATACTCCATCAATTCTGTACATCTGCTATAATCGACCTTTATGCCATCCATGCAAAACAACACCAAACCATGTAATGACGACGGTGCAATTCGATATATCCTCTTGTTCACACAAAAATATGTGTTCAGTTGAGGAATATCCTTGGGTACCCATTGTTTCACTAGATGTCTGTACCTCAAGGGCACCTCGATGTCGCCTATTGTCTCATCATCATAGGAACATGACCCCCCTTCCGCGACAAAAAATTCCATGCGTTTGTGGAATTGTCTTCTGATATTTTGACATCTAGTTGATATAACTCTCGTAGACCTACTGGATGTATCACTTTCCTCTAGCCTTCCTAAACTCCCCTTTCTCGAGGAAGACAGGTCTGACAAATAGCCATTTGGTTCTACCTACACCATGGGAAAAAAGTTCAAATAGGACCTTGTTGGGTATGCATAGTTCATATTATAAAATTACAAGGCATTAAGGCATGCATTTCCCACTATCATCATACATAGTAGTACAGTTTCATCATACATTTTCCACTATTTTCACATGATACTTGTTAACTTTTCTTCAAGTTTGGGTTTGAATCGAGATTAATTGGCTATAAGGTGTCTTCACCTTAGTATACTTAACATTTTGATGAGTTCCTTAAGGTTGTTATAGTCATGCTTTATTGCTTGGGAATGAATGATTCTCGATTTCTCTCATTCTTGTTTGAGTTTAGATGGTAACATAAACTCGCCATTTAATGGGTAGCTTGACCTTTATCATTTGAACAGGTTTATATGGTTGTGAGCTCCATTATTGTTACTCTATTGGGACTTGGGCTTTCACCACATGATGTCTTCACTTGAGTTTAATTTGTACCAAGCCTAAATATTTTGAACCGATTACCTTCACTTGCTCTCAGTTACATCAAAATTTCATTTGGCACAAATTATTGTTGCTATTCATTTTGGGTGTGATCATTTCAACCTGCCGAAACCTATGAGGGTTGACCTTTGACATCACTAGCCTAGTTATATTATGGTTTCACATAAACTAAGTTAACCATGGAGGATTCACACCACTTCCTCCCAACATAACACATGTCGGTTCTCCTAGCCAACAATTTTATACAACTTGACCCTATTCACATCACATATGGGATGGAAACTACATGAACAAATTTCCTCTTATTGTAAGGTAGCATTTGTGCAAATATTCTAGTAGTCCCAAACTTAGTGGTAGGGAATAACTCTAGTTTTCCCAACCTCAAATCAACCCTATATATGTTGACATTAATAGCTTTTTTTGGTTAAGTTTTGGTGCTTAGATTCACATGTGAGTAAACATTTTTATATGGTGTTTGGTGATGCAAGGTTTGAGATTTAAAGGTAATGATGAGATATGATTGTTGTATGTTTAATGATGCCACAAAAAATATAAATTTGTACGTATGAAATGAGCTATGGATGCACCCTCTAGTATACCCTTGTATTTTGGTGATAATGTTGTTTGCTATGGAAATAAAATTAGACCTCTAATGTTCTCACCTACCAATACAATATGCCTCTATTATCCTACAAATTCAGTATTAGAAAACCTCAACATCATGGCTCTATTGACGCTTAATGTTTTGTGAGCATGTTGATTAAACTATAGGACATGTCACATCTTTCATGAAGCTTATCTTGGACCTTTCTATTTTCCATGAATATATCATGATGATTTTTTTTTATGTTTTCCCTTGATAGCATTGTAATGGAGTGGTTTGATGATTTGGGAAAAGGAAAAAAATATCCAAGTGAATAATATTTTTTTGAAGAAAAACCACAAGCATCCACTTCATCTTCTCTTTGTCAAGACAAGGGTTTGATTTTGAATCATAGTGGGGACATTGACTGTCGGAAAATTTGTAAAGACCCTATCTATGGTACTTGTAGCGATGTGTCTAGTGAAGGTATTGTAGATTTTGAATCTTTGGGAAAGCCTAACATTGAGGAGGTAACTGTAGAAATTTTGTATGTTATTTTCCAGCCATATCCTCCTATTATAAATAATACAAATTTTGGGTGTCATATAAAGCATATTTAAGCATATTTGTTTCATCCATCTATGGAAAATTTCATTTTATCACTTTTAAGACAATTTATAGCCATGTTCTATTAGGGATACTGCATATTTTTCCTAGCATTTGGAGAATTTTATAATGCTAAACATGCATAAATTTTAAATGATAATGATAAGGAAAAGATAGAATTATGGAAGTCTCTAGAAATTATTCATGAATAGGGCCTTACCCAAAATATGGTGGTAACATGCAATTTTAATGCAACTATTTTGTATAAAGAAAGGTGAGGAGGAAGTCTAGTCAGAGATCCATTTGGGGAAAAATGGAAGACTTTATGGCAGAGATAGGATCTGATTGACACTCCTCCAATGAAAGGAATCTATACATTGATGAATCACATGATAGGACCAAGGCATATAGCAGTTAGATTGGACCATTTCTTAATACATGGTTCGTTTCTCCTAAACGGTTTAAATTTGCAATCTAAAATACTCCCTCAAGTGACTTCATATCATAGACCAATCCTTCTTTCTTTGGAAGTCCTTGAAGACGTAGTCCCTATACATTTCAAGTTTAATTATTTATGGTTAGAGGAAAAGGAGGCTTTGTAGATCATAAATGATAATTAGAACACCTTTGTTAAGGGGTCACCAACTTATATTTGGGAATCAAAGCTTCAACTAGCCAAAGAGATTTGAAGAGTTGGGCCAAAGAACATTATCACTCACCAAGAAAAGAAGGAAGGAGTTGCAGCTTGAATTGGAGGAGTACAACAACAAATGGAAACTAGGAAATCATGGTAGAAAAAATTCAAAAAAAAAGAACTAAATCAAGATCTAAACCTATCATGTAGGTAGGAGGAAGAGATATGGAGGTTGAAATCCATAAGTTTATGGAAAAAATTGAGAAAGAGAAATACCTCCTTCTTTCATAAGAAATCAAAAGTAATAAGGTTTATAAACACAATAAAAGAAATCCATGATTATGAAGGAAATAAGCTAACTGATTTCACAACCATCAAGGAGGAGACAAGCAGACAATTCAAATATTTGTATACAAAGATAGCCAACTGATGTCCTAGTGGAAAAAGAATAATGTTACAAACCATTCCCTCATTAATCAATACTTATGAAAATAAATTCCTAGAAATCCCAATAACAGAAAGGGAAGTGTTGGAAGCAATATGGAGCCTCAATCCAGCTAAAAATCCATGCCCATGCAACTTTCCCATATGTTTCTACAAATCCTATTGGAAAAAAATCAAGAAATATCTCTGTAAAATTATTAGATGGACAAGAGGAAGGGACAAAATTGACGGAGAAACTAATACCTCCTTTTTTCACCCGTATTCATTAAATGGGTAAAGTCTTGCATAGGAAGACCATGTATAGCCCCCTTGGTAAATGGAAGGCTATTTGGATTTTTTCAGGACTCCATGGGGATTAGGTAAGGATTCCCCCTATCCCATTTTCTATATATTTTAATGGCAGAAGCTCTTACTAGAAAGTTAAATAAAGAGTTAGAGAGGTGGCAAATATTTTAGGGGTCCTAATTACCAGAGGAGTAAAAGACATAAATCAAGATCGATTTGCAAATGATAGAATTTTCATTGGAGGAGTGCTAATAACCAATGCTCAATGATTTAAATATGTTCTTGATCTATTTATAGAAGCATCAAGTGGCTATGCAAATGAAAGAACTTAAATTAATATTTACAACTATAACATTACTCCCAATCGCGACATATATATTTTATTTTTGGATTCATAGGATAACAATAATGGTATTCCTTAATGTATCTTGGTACCCCTATATCTCTTTCTCAATCAAAATCTGTTGACTAGGCTCATATCCTCCATAAGATGAAAATCAAAATTCAGGATTGGGGGCACATTCGATTAATGTAATTGGTAAGATCACTCTAGTCAAATATGTTCTTACCTATTTGCATTTATTTAGTGTTCTACAATTCTTTCTCTAGAATATGTCATGTTCGAGATTAACAAGGAAATCCATAGGTTTTTGTGGCAAGGAGGTAAAACCAATCAAATTAAATTCCATATTTTAAAGTGGGAAACAATTAGAACTTTGGTTTCACATGGAAGGGAAGGTATAAGAGAGCCCAAGATGGTGAACTTAACAATTGGTGCCAACATTCTATGGAGAATGGTCTCAGGGAAAATTGAATGGTGGAAGGAAATTATCAAAATGAAATACTTTCTAGGAGCAAGTTTATAGTGCTTGGATTACTGATTTTGGGAAGGAACAAGGTCAAGAATTTGGAGAATGTGTAAAGAAGATGAGAAATTAATTCAAGAGGGTCTGCATTGGATTCTAGGGAATTTAGAAAAAATCAGTCTCTAGGAGGATACAATTCTTGGTTGTCCCCTCAGATGTAATGATCCAAAGCACTAATCCAATGCACTACATTTGCCAAATTTGCATCCAATAAGGCACTGTTTAAAATATTATTTTATCATCAACTTAATTAATAGATAATAGCACTTCCTTGACCAAAGCATGCACTCAACCCTAGCACTATCTCATGCTTAGAACAGAATAAATCGCATGCCAGAAAAAAAATTCATAAAAGAGCTTTGAAAAAACTAGGTGGTGTGCCCTCCTTCAGCTGGAATATCAAGAAATGCAACATTGTCAAAAAGGAATATGTTGATTATAGAACTGATTAGAACAATGTTTCATTGCTTCTTCACATAGTTAAATGGCATGCCCACATATTACAGAGATAACCCTTATCTATAATACAAGGCACTAGACTTGCCCACTTTGAAGTTTGAGGTTATTCTCTTCATGAGATGGTGTGTGCCTTCTCTCTTATTGAATGAGACTTCTTTAAGCTGTATGATCCATGACACTAAAATTTCCAACTTTGCATACAAGGTGTTGTTCAAAGTATTATTTTATCATCAACTTAATTAATAGATTGTAGCACTTCCTTCACCAAAGCATGCACTCAACCCTAGCGCTAGCTCATGCTTATGACACAATAAATCACATGCTAGAAAATTATATTCATAAAGATCTTTGGAAAGAGTAGGTGATGTGCCCTCCTTCAACTAGAACAGAAATATCAAGAAGAGAAACACCATCAAAAATAAAAATCTTGATTATAGAACTGCTTAGAACGATGTTTCATTGCTTCTTCACATATTTAAATGGCATGTTGTCGTAATAAAAAGATATCCCTTGTCTATAAGACAAGGCACTAGAATTGCCCAGTTTGAAGTTTGAGGTTATTCTCTTCATGAGATAGTGTTGAGATTTCTTTCAACTATATTGTGTGCCTCCTTTATTTCAATATTAAAACTAGGGTAGTGCTACATCATTAACTGAAATAACAATAAACAGAGCACTATCACTCTTGAGAATGGCTCCAAGGATTTCTTTGATAAATCTGTAAATGTAGCATTCTCTTCCATCATAAATCTCATCATCAGATTGGATTAGTGCCTTGGATCATACATCATACATCTTGGGGATTGGGTGTAATGATGAACAAATGTTGTTTTCCTATTTGGGTTTGTAGGGAAAATTGATGTTTTTTTGTTAATTATTTTTGTGATTGGGTTTGGTTACATTTTTGGCTTAAGAATTATGGTGCTTAAGAAGTATGGCTTAAGAAGTATGGTTACTATCGATTTGGGAGGCATTGCAACCTATATGGATTCTTGACCTCCTCGACAACCTCCTTGACCTCCTTTCTGACCTCCTCGACCTCCTATTCGACCTGCTTGACCTCCTTGACCTCCATTGTGAAACCCTAAACCTTCTCAACCTCCTCTACGGCCTCCTCAACCTCCTCCATGAACTCATCGACCTCCTTTGCGACCTATGTGGTAACCTCAGCGACCTCCTCCACCTCTTCTACGAACTTTGTGACCTCCGATGACCTCTACGAGCTCCTCTTGTGCGACCTTCGTCTTGGAAAGCCCTACAAACTCTTGTGCGACCACTGTGGAAACCTATGCAAAATCTTGTGTGACCGGTTAACTATGCAAATGGAACCCATGAGTTGTGATAGAGCTAGCACACAGGACCCTGTGCATACGGAACATGAAGTCTCAGATTCGATCACTTAACTGTGCAAATTATGGAACTCGTGGTCTCCCAGATTAATTGTTAATTGTGAATTAGTTCCCCCCCCCCCCAATCCAAATTTTTAATTGTATAAGTGCCCCACCGCCAACCCAACTTTTAATTTTTTTATTAAAAAAATCTCATTAAACATTCTAAACATAAAACCTAACTTACCATTTTACATTTTCCACAAGCTAAGGCCCAATGCACTCTTACTCAAGTTATTTGCCATTATATATTGATAGTTGTTTTTCTCTTGGAGAGAACTGGTCACATGCTAGGAGATTATTGAAGCAAGTTGGAGCAATTTCATAATCGAGGGGGTGATTTTAATGTTTGAAAGTTGGAGCAAGGGTTTAAGCTTCAGCATTTCATCTTACTAGCTAGAGCAACACTTTTCTTGGATAGATTTCCCTTAAACAACTAAGTACAAATTTGGGTGGTATTTTTGTTTATCTTCAACATTTCTTCATCCAGTGGTGTAAATTTAAGGTCAACAATGTTCATACTTATTGTTCTTAAATTTTTGGGCATGCTTCTTTAGTTTTTCATGGTGTTTTTAAATTTCTAGGCATTGTTTTTAGGTTTTTTTCCTATTTTTTATTTCTAGGTAGTGTTTTTTTTATTTGTTGTTGAACACTTCCATCATTCAATTCCAACCTTTGGGAATTTCGCAAACCATGAAAAAATATTATTAACTATAAATCCTTTCCCAAGTTGCCAATAAGTAAAATAATGTTCATAAAACCAACAAAAGATGAGTCATTTCAGTGATAGCAATGGTAGTGACAGTGATTCTGATTATAATGCCCAAGTAGATGGTCAAGTTGGGAGTGGGAACAAGTTGGAAGTGGGGGTGTAGATGCCACCTCATCCATGTCTACTCATTTGGACAGTTAATCCAGTTCCAACCCTCAACCACTTTTATTATATGTAACCAAAGTATTTGGGCCTTGACCTAGCCAAAAAACTAGGAAAGTGAAGCGTTGGGTCATGTCATTGGACATGGAATATTTGTGGCCATCCTTGGGTTGGAATTTATACTTGGTTTAGGAAACACCTTTTTGTCGTAGGTAGAAAATGGGTTAATATATGTGCAAATTAACCCTTCTTCAAAGATCTGATCTTTTAAGGATGGAAATGGATGCAGATGCAAATGATGCCTTCTCTAACCAAAATGGCATGGCCCATGAAGATGATGATTTGGAGGTAACTTCTAGTTCCAAAAGGAAACCTAGAAGTAAATCATCCGCCCTTATGGATCCACCATCTCATGTTATGTAATCTTCATGATATAGAAAGAAGGGATTTTGTTATTTTACTGCAATGGCACCAACTATTACAAGGACATATGGTATAGTTAGGGATAGTAAAGTTGATTGATGTCTTTTTCCTAGGTGTGATTAGAGACAACAAAAAACATATTGATATAGTTGGGGTTAGAATAGCATATTCATATGTCCTCCCTTGGTTTAGGTTTTACCAAGGAATCTAACCTTGGTAAATGGACTTTATGGTAGGGAGAAAATGAGGACACCTCACAATTATCAAAAGGATTGATAATACCAAGGGGTGGGATTTAAAAGTTACTCAAGGGATCAAGAGAATGGAATGAGATCCCATCAAATTGAATAAGTATTTCCCTCATGGTGGAATGAGATATCTCCCATAATGAAAGTGTATGGAGTACTAAGAAATGGGTGTTCACTATCTTTGTTCCAATATATAAGGGTATTTCAAAATATCCAAGGGGGTTTGGTCTCATACCTATCTAGGGGTTGACATCATTGACCTTTCACTCTATGGTAGTGAGAATGATAGAAAGGTGAAAGAAAATAAAATGGGCCCAAGCTTGGGAAAGCTTGAGAATGAACTTGGATAGGGCCTCAATATAGTGGGTCATTTTGTCATGGGATGTTGTAATGAAATCCATAAAGGATATTTGGATATGTCTAGATATGTATAGAGATGGAAAAGATTTATTTTTGAGTACTTCTTATTATTTCCTTGATGAAAGGGATATACATGCTCATGGCATTTAATAAATGCAAATTTGTCTTTGAATAAAATTACAATTTTTATTTTCAGTAAAAATAAAAGGTTAAGTCAGCATACATATTTCATGGGTGTAAAGAAAAAAAAATCAATAAAGCAAATCAAATAACCATTTTGCATTTTTTCTTTATAAATTACATAGTTTTCTAAAGGTCATTGTAAGTGATAATGATGCAAAGATTAAGGGCAATTTTTGGAAATACTTTTTGAAAAAAAATTGTATCTCTCCATATGAGTTCAGGTTATCATCCTCAAATAGATGGTCAAATGGAAGTTTCAAACCAATGCTTGGAGGCATACCACTATTTTTTCACGAAAGATAAGCTTAACGATTTGTTCCAATGGTTATAACTAGAAAAATAGTGGTATAATTTTACTTACCACACATTAGCCAAAATTACTCCTTCCCGAGCCTTATGCAATTATGAATCACTAAATGGAACGAAGTTCCATTGACTAACAATAAGGTCCCAATAGTAAGAAATCAACTAGATAAAAAATAGAAAGTCATTCTCATGCTAGAAGAGAACTTAGCAATCACCCACAATTGTATGAAACAAAAAGCATACCAACATATATCATAAAGATAATTTATATGAAACAAAAAGCATACCAACATATATCTTATAGGAGACAGAAACAATCCACCAACAACATACTTCATTTCGGCTTGATTTGAGAATAGAGCAATTGTGAATGGGAAGGAAATTCTAAATACATTTATTAATAACTAGGAAATAAATATATTAATTAATTAAAATCAATAAAATACTAGAAGCATAATAAAGAAAATGAATTAATATCTTAATTAAGAGATATATCCTTTCATGAAAAAGGCACCTAGGATATGGTGGTGATGACGATGAAAACGATGTTGATGATGATGAAGATGGTGATGATTATGATGATGATGATAATGAAGAGGAAGATGATGATGATGATGGTGATGGTGGTGGCGATGGCGACGTAAAAGATGATGATGATGATGATGATGACAATGACGATGTAAAAGATGATGATGATGATGATGATGATGATGACGATGACGACGATGATGATGAATCTGATGACCTCTCCATACCACCAATGGAAAGAGGCATCAGATATTATACTTCTTATAATGTAACTTCGGTCGGATATCCGACGCCCCCTTCAAAAGAATCTCACAAGCTCGCCAAACCACCGACACCAAACATCGTCGGTCTTTCTAGGTATCTGTGTCGGATATCCTACAACGATGATGATGATGATGATGATGATAATGATGATGATTATGATGATGATGATGATGATGATGATGATGATGATTATGATTATTATGATGATGATGATGATGATGATGAAGATGATGGTGATGAAGATGAAAATGATGATGATGATGATGATGATGATGAAGATCATGAAGAAGGTGGTGATGATGATGATGATGATGATGACAATGATGATGATGAATATGATGATGAAGATGACGATGATGATGACGCTGCTGCTGATGATGATGATTGTAGGTCCCCATCCAAGATTTTTCTGAGTTTATCAATAAAACTACTCATTTTTATCTGTTTACATACTGAGTCAAATTTATGTTTTATGTTTAGTGGTTTATGGTTAAGTTTCAAGCCTTTAAAAACATAAAGTTTACATTTCCAGGTTTGAATAACTAGCGGTGTTATTTTATTGTTTCTAACAGTTACTATCTTGCAAGCGTAACAACATAAAATATATGACATTACTAATTCACATAAATTTCGTTTATCAAATAGATTGAATTAATAAAATTTACAAGGTAGAAATGGATTTTATACCTATAAGAAAATACATGTTAGTTAGCTAGTAGATTCCCCCTTTCTGCTGCTGCTCTACTGCTCCCTTTTGTTTTCCTGCTACTGTATGCCCTGCAACAAAGCCTTCCCCAAACCTGATGAAACTCAACCATCCCAAAGAAGTATGCCACCCTGCCAACTAGTGAGGTCTCGTCGACCACCCAGCTCCAAAGGTACCCCTTTGGAACCCCGATCCCAAACCGAGTACAAGCCAACCTGTTATGTCCCTTCAGAAAAATCTCCAGCAAGAACCCCCTTCTACTCTGCTATCTCTCCTCTATAATTTTCTCAAAATCTCCTCCTATGTAAAATGTGCCAAAGTGAAGAAGACCCCTTCTCCCCTTTCCCTCTCGACCTTATTCCCATCCTCTCTTTCCAACTCTTTACCCATGCCATTAATACCCTTATCCTCATCATTAATTTTATCCAAACCCCCCATTCCTCCTCGATCCCCTCATCATTTGACTCAAAGACCAAAGATTGAGTTATTTTATTATTTAATTTAAGTTTGGGTTGGTTCATCTTCCGGCTTTTAAGTGCTTCACACTCAACTAACAACCTCTCGACAATATTTTAGCATTCTTTCCTTTTTTTTCAAAATTTTAATTAATAATTGATAAAATGTTATATTATATAATTAAATTTTACACCAACCATAAGTGTTTCAGTGACTTACACAATTTACCCCATTAATTACTAGTCAACCTTGGTGACCTCATCATTAAATGCTTCTTAATTAATTATAATTAGTTCATAATTAATTTATCAATTTTATGAAAAATTCCAAAGTATATATACTCGACACTTGTTTATCAATTTCATATTACATCCATTCATAAATTATCATATGTTCTAATTATTTTCTACATGATCATAATAAAATTTAATAGATATAAATTAATTCTTATCCATACATTTAATGAATTAACATTCACTTATCAATTTAATACTACTTTAATTAACATTACAATAATCATTCAACATTTTAACCCTTAGTCTTCACTACTTAAATTTATTAACAATAAATCAAGCATTATTAATTAATTACATTAGTAGCTACTTAGGTTAACCATAGTTCGTTTATTAATCAACACTATTGATCATTAATTGATAAAATTAGCATTAATCAACACTATTAACATTAATCGACCATGACTAGCATTAAGCAATATTACTAACATTAATTGACAATATTTAACATTAATCAACATTATTAACATTAATCAACCATGACTACATTAATCAATATTATTAACATTAATCAACGATAATTGACATTATTACTTAATCGTCTTTCATTACCACCTAATTCACTCCATTACCCTATTCAGTTATTTAAACCAAAATCTACTAACTCAACGTATTAATTTAATCTCCTAGTTAGATACATAGTAATAATGTAGTTAATGCCTAAACATTATAGTTTAGTTTTATTTCACACAATTTATAAATATGTAGGCGAGTTATGTAAGCGTAGCTACTGCTTACATATCTCGCGTAAGTACACTAACAGTAATAAATCACACACATCAATCATAAACACACAACTTATTGTTTACTAAAACAATTTTAAACATAGTTTTCAAGGTACAATACTTTACCTAACTGCAATCTTATTAAGTTATTTCAATTCATACATTACTAAGTTATGACACTTAACCAATCAAAGGTTTTCCAACAAACACAGTTGGATCACGGTTTCTTCCCAACTTCAAGCTACACCTATCTACCTACATCATCACTAACTTCCACATCCTATCCTTTCCTCCGTTGGACTACCTTGAAGTGTCAAGCCATGATTGGCTCCAGCTAGAACCCGTAAGCGGAAGTGTCGACTACATCGACCAAGATTCCGTAGCGGGAAACCACCAGTCATCATCACACACCTTGGGGAGCGCGTCGTAGCATATCCCTCCCATGACTCTGGGTTTCGGGGATAAATGGTGGGTAAATCCTCCACCCCCCTAATGGCACAAGGGACTATGTCTACCCGACATAATAACTGCGTTGCACCTGTACTCGGTTTTTCATCGTATAACCAATCTGGGCGGTTGAGCTTCCTGAAACCCTACCCCACCCATGTCATAATATACATCATAATAATCATGCGTAAGTAAATAATGCATCACTCGCATACCATTTATCTTTCAAAGTCCATGTCCCTGAGGCTCTCCCACCTCTTAGGATCCAGCTATCACTTAGCAATTTTAACCTGTAAGTTAGTCCTTGACATACAATATAGAATATCGTGCAAAAATCCTCACATGTACACATTCATTTCATCATAATAGAAGAACAATAATCAATTCATTATATTTACCATGCACCTGGTAAATATAATACTAACATCACACACACACACACACATATATATCGACCAAATAATAAAACCATATGTCTGCAGGGTCGTCAAACCGACGAGTTCTCACAATCACACAAATACAACATATAACATTTACTGATCATAATACTAACATCACACACACACACACACATATATATCGACCAAATAATAAAACCATATGTCTGCAGTGTCGTCAAACCGACGAGTTCTCACAATCACACAAATACAACATATAACAATAGTTCATGTAGAAATGTCAAAATGGGGCGTTACATACACCCACCCTTTAGGAAACTTCATCCCAAAGTTATGGTCATAATAGTGTGGAACAATCACGAGGCATGATCTGTGCGTCTTCCTAGGTGGTTGAACCTAGGGTATACTTTCCCTACTGGGCCACCTCCTAAATACACATAACGACATCTACAATTTGTATTCATTTAATCTTATTGGAGGTGTTCTTATATTTTGTTTAACATTCACATAGGTTGTTGGGTTGACTACTCGAGGTTCATTACCACCTTAATCCATAGAATAGTCAACATCCTTGTTAAATTACATTAATTTGTACATTCTATAATGTGATTCATAAGAATACCTTGTCTTATATATAACCTTTAATTTGCTTCTAAGTCATTGTCATGACTCTTTAATCCGATCTCATCTTTAGTTAATTCCATTTTGACTTACACCATTTATCTATATCAATATTTATTATTAGTGATAAATTATCAATCCAACAAGCTCTGTATTTAAAGGTTGTTGGTTTAATTGATACACCCATTGAGACTGCAGTTTATTCATTATGGAGAATTTTCGTATCATCATTATCAACTTTTACAAGTTCAACTAGAACTTATCTTCTACTGCATTTCCATTTATCTTGTAATCCTTACCTCATTTTCCTATGTTTTGTACTATATCCCCAACTATCATTTACCTTGATATACCCATCATTCACATATCTATGTTAATCCACTAATCCTATCTACTCTATTACTTCAGTATCTAAGTTACACTTATTAGTTTTGTTTATTTATAATCCATTAATTACACAAGATGATGACTCTTACTTATTTGTGCACACTAACATTATAGTCCTTACTCATCATTACTTATACTGCATTAACAAACTCTCATCACAATATGTAATGAGCTCATTTGTTCTATCACACCATACCAAATACCATGGTTGATGCTCATGTTGTTTAACCCCCTTACTTGTCTTAATGGTCATTTGTCATTGACACGCCTATTGATTCATGTCCTACAATTGTGTTGTTGTTGTTGTTTTCTTATACATACATAAATTCATTCAATGTCCAATATTATTTGTTGTGCGATACCTTTTATTGCTCTTACATGAATAAGAGAAAGCTCGAAACTAACACATCCTCTACTACATATGCTAATGTGAGGTACCTTAGGTAATTCCAAACTAGGCACACTCAACAATTTCCTTCAAAAACACTATATAACCATACTTAAGGCTATCAATTAGGTTGAAATCAAGTCGAATTCGTTCCAAAATATCATTTATCCATTAAGTAAATGACTACTTCTAAGTCATACACCACACACCATTTTCCCATCAATGTATTACATTATGAACCACTTTCAAGAAATCTGACTTATGCATCTCGCGATATATTTTTTTGTTTTGTTTACAACTTAAATTATGACATAAAGTCATTCCCTTACAAGATAGCATCACACCCTCACGAATTTTTTTTTCTAGCATGACTACATAGGTTTCTTATATAATTTTACAATTTACAACACTATCTATTGTCGATTGACTTTTTATTTATCCTTATAGATTGAAGATGAAGATCATGTATTTACTCGACGTACGAATCTTAATTTTGTGTCCTACGATGACTTGACGAAACATGCACATATTCTTTTATTACGATCTTCTCTTTATTATTACTGCCAACTACTTTAGTTGTCACAAGCTTTTACTAAAATATCATATGCCATTATACTCTTCCAGTTAGGGACTAAGTTAAATGTCCAAATTTCAAGTATGCTACCTTAATCCTTTTTACCACTATGGACAAGCTTCATCCTTGATACCACTATGGATAGTGCATTCTATGATTTATGAATCAACCACTTATATTTTATTGCCTAAATATGCGCTTTTACGACAATTATGTATTTACTTTCACTCCATAATTATAGTATTTCATTACTAAATTTTTGCCTTCTTCTTTTTGTTTACTCTCCTAGCATAACCCTATCTGCCACTGTGGTGATAGTTCCCTTTTACCTTCGATACTATGCATAGAGCACCCTTGAAGGGTTGGAATACAACCATCTTCCTAAACTTCTTAACATTTACTAAGATATTACTCCAATTGTTTACAAATATAGTGACTTTAGAGTTTCTTGTTTGTCCCTATCAATCGAGCTCTCTTTACTAGTAATATAGCTTAGATTCTAACAGGGCAAACACAAGGTTTATGAATTTTTTTCATCCTAGCTATGGCACGTACTGTAAGATACGACTCAGTTACCCATAGGTCCATTAATATAATTTATATCCACGATTGTGCACCTCTTATTATTTCGATTAAATATATTATTCTCTTAAATTAAGTTTTGTATGGTTTCCTTTATACCTTATACTTATATCTTATTGACCACGATGGTCTCTGGCCCTTATCACATATCCCAAGTTCCCTCAAGATCTAGGCATACAATGATTTCCTTGGCTTTGGAATATAGGAATAACTATCTATGGGTCCTCTTCATCATATCTAAGGCACACCATGTCCCCATGAACAAGAATTTTACAAACACAACATAATTTAAGAATTGACTTCCTACATGGATCCATGACTGCAATCCAGAATTACTATCATGCAATTATTACTCACACAATTACTTGTCCTTAGTAATTTATTCTCAAGCTACAGCTTTAGTCATATGCGACACTGGCCACTTATGGCCTCCAACCCCTTACTTGTACTTATCAGGATACTTTAGTTCATTACAATTATTACAAATTACCATTATCGATAGAATGAACATCCTCCTTGTTCACGGTTAGATTCAATAACCTATTAATGATTTTCACTCATCATGACACACTAAGTCTTAATGTCGCGAGTTGCGAGTAAGACACTATGGCTCAGGCAAAAGGTGGGGTATCGCATTGTCCTCATGGCTTAGGTAGTCTTCTATGATCGCATCTACCGCTGGGGTCACACTTGTCCTGGTTTCCCTAATAAACCTACTATGTTACTCGATTTGAATTAAATTTGGTTTTATTGGTGCCACCTCCTAACCCTATATCCAATTCAAATTACTTTTCAATTTAAAACTTTATAATTTAAAAATATTGTAATAAACTTATAAATTTAAATTTTAAGGTTAATTACTTAATTGATTAGAACTATATTAATCCAACATAAGACTTAAACCTTAGTTAAATTAATCTCATGATATAAGATATTAACAATTTAAATAACTAAATTTAGATAATCAACAATTTAAATAATTAAATTTAACATATATGATATATATAAAATTTAATTAACCTAAATTAAATATCAACTAATTTAATTTAATTTAACAAAATTAGAAAAATTTACTAATAATTTTGAATGAAATAGATAATTAAATATAAACCAATATAACTCAACATATAGTTTTCATTAAACCTATTAAACCTATCTAGTTTAACTTTAACCCTAATATCGCTGGTCAGTTGGGCCCTTGCTTGAGGGACCATGCATTCCATCCTCATCTCTCCACGATATACATCAATTAATTAAATAATCATGTGAGACAGTGATCAAAACCCTCCATCTCTCCACGCTGGAGACATTTTCTTCTCCAAACTTTTTAGCGAGCGGGTGTTCCTTTGCATGTAGCTCCCTTATGGTTTTCGATCAATTTAGGGTCTCCTAAGAGAGAGTCTAAGAAGCCATGGGAGGTGGACTGCTTAGCTTCTTTTTATCTCAACCCACTGCATGCTTCCTAGGTGAAATCTCCCCCCCCCCCCCCCCCCCACCTTGTCTATTTTTTTTGAAGATGTGTGTGAGCTATAATTTTTTTTTTTCAAGTTGATCTCTGCAACATAGCACAACTCCATGGCTATGAGTGTGGATACCCTGATCTGTTCAACTACCAGTCCTATCCAAATTGAAGGTCCAAGTCTTCTTACCAAGTCAAATTCTAATCCTACCAAGATTCTAGCATCACCAAGTGACATTCAAGGATTTGTGATACGATTTGCCCTTTTTTCCCTAAGAATTTTTTTTTTTATGGGCGCAAGGATTCCAGCTAGTAGTGGCTAGCAATGTCATCCAGGTTTCCTGAGACAGGAATGTAAATTACCTTCATGTATTCCTTGATGGGAGTGAGTCGGAACTCGGCTCCGACGAGCATCCTCTCCTTGTCAAAATGCATTTGTTTGGATGAAAAGGGTTCTCTGTTACTCTCCAAGAGTTGAGGTTAGAGGGCACATCCATATTCATTACACACCTGGATTTCACTGTCTTATTATATATATATATATATATATATATATATATCCTGTTGTAATAGTTTTTTTTATTTGTAGGGTTGTTATTATTATTTTTTTTTACAGTTCGGAGTGGAGTGGCCGCAGCTCAGCTGGGCGCCCTCCACCTCCTTCTCCTCCATGCATGGGACCTTCCCCCTCTGGTCGGTCGCACCCTCTGGGCCGCTGGCTCATGGTCAAACTAGTCGAGCTATGCTCAGGCCGTGGCTCATGGCCGCGCCCTCTGGGATGCTTTCTCATGGCCAAACCGGCCAACCTATGCTCAGGCCGTGGCTCAAGGCCATGCCCTCTGGGGCTGCTGGCCCATGGCCACACTGGCAGGGTTGTTGGCCCATGGTTGTGCCCACGGCCACTATCCGGGCTACTGGCACATGGCCGCGCCCAGGCCGCAGACCGGGATGCCCATGGTCGCAGCGTATGGCGCTGGCCAAGCTGCAGCTCGTCGTAGCCAAGGAAAATCCAATTTTAATTAATTAATTATATATATATATATATATATAGTTTTATTCATATAAAACTTGTTTATATTCAGTAATAATTTGTTTTGTTTCTCAAAAAAATCTGCAATCTCGAATGTTTATTCTTATTCTTGAACTTCCAACCCTCGAATTTGCCTCGAATTTGGTTATTTCTGAAGAACCCGTCGATCCAACGGATTTTTGAGGGAATAATGGTGGAAATTTCTTTAATTCTATTCAATTGTTTTTATTTCCTCACCAGGGGTTAAATTTTTGTTATTGTCAAAATATTTTGTGCTCACGATTATTATTTACTGATCATAACAATTTATTTGCAAAGAAATATGACATACACGGGGTTTTGATCTACCCTGCAATTAATAATATAAACACCGAATTTTGAAGCTAAAATCATGATTTCGAAAGTTAAATCCCAGGTGCGAGAATGCTTCTTATACTGGCCTTTGATGTTATTAATGGGCAGTTAAAGGGTTCACTGATTGTGCAATTCAATATCCTTTTTACATTTTTTTTCAGAATGTATTAAGGTTTTCTTTTTGTTTTGTTTTTTAAATGTTGTTTTGTTAAGGAAGTCATTTCTACCTATGACTTCTATACGTCTTATTCCATAATACTCATGGATTTCTTGTACGCTGCCTCATGCCTCATCCATTGAGATATACTACCTCAAACAACCTGTTTAAGCTTAGGCAATAATGAGATGTCAGAGGATATCCATTATAACAAAAAAAAATAGTCATTTTTCTTTCTGGTGCTATCTTTTTTTTTTTCTGGTTTTTGTTGAAAGTATTAAAAGTTCAAAGGACTGAGAAACTGTCGAGTCAGTCAATCAATTGACCCATTTAATAGACCAGGCTTCAAATCAGAGCTAAAGTAGTTGATTTTTTTTTTAACTCAACATCACACCATATGCTTTTTTTTTGGATGTAAGCAATCAGATTTAGTTGTAAACATGCATTTGCTACGAGGAAATATAAATTATGGTTGAAAGTATTATATATAGATAGATAGATAGATAGATAGATAGATATAGATAGATATATAAATTTTATTAATATAAAACTTGTTATATTAGGTATATATATAATACATATATATTTATATTATGGTTTTGTTCTAAGTATTGTTTTTTTTAAATTTTAATTTAATTAATATTAAATTTAAAATTTAGAATTTAAAACTTTTGTTAATATAGGTGTATCTCCTTTATTTATATACAAAGGAAACGAATTTCTCCCTCTTTTTCTTGAGAAAATATTCATTATATATGTAAAATTATACTTCTATACATATAAATAATACAGTTTACCATATCTTTCTTATATATATATTTATAACAAAATAATAATCTGCATTTTGTTCTTACTTTGTTCTATTTAGGTTACTAACTTTAATGTTTCTCGTCTTTTGTAGGTGTATAAATGGTCCAAGGTTTCTATGCTTGGCACCTCATTTCATACCTAAGAATTTATTTGCAAATTTTTGTGGTAAATGTCCCAAATGGCTTACCGCAATGTAATTTTTTTTTCACTCTACTGTTCTTTTCGACCACAGTGAGCCCTCTGGTTCCAGATTTGGAACCATGGCTCTGATACCATGTGTAGGTCCCCATCCAAGATTTTTCCGAGTTTATCAATAAAACTACTCATTTTTATCTGTTTACATACTGAGTCAAATTTATGTTTTATGTTTGGTGGTTTATGGTTAAGTTTCATGCCTTTAAAAACACAAAGTTTACATTTCCACGTTTGAATAACTAGAGGTGTTATTTTATTGTTTCTATCAGTTACTATCTTGCAGGTGTAACAACATACAATATATGACAATACTAATTCACATAAATTTTGTTTATCAAATAGTTTGAATGAATAAAATTTACAAGATAGAAATAGATTTTATACCTGTAGGAAAATGCCTGTTAGCTAGCTAGTAGATTCCCCCTTTCTGTTGTTGCTCTACTACTCCCTTTTGTTTTCCTGCTGCTATATACCCTACAACAAATCCTTCCCCAAACCTTATGAAATTCAACCAGCCCAAACAAGTATGCCACCCTTCCAACTAGCGAGGTCTGGCCAACCACCTAGCTCTAAAGGTACCCCTTTGGACCCCCGAGCCCAAACCGAGTACAAGCAAACCTGTTATATCCCTTCAGAAAAATCTC